>NDGM011181067.1:0-15951 GCA_002564305.1 Octomys mimax | reverse complement strand
GCCAGTCAAGCAGAAGACCCAATACTATTATGGACTACTGGACTCTTTTAGAGTATTTTGCTGCGTTAACACACCTATAACATTCAAATAACAGAACTAAACAAAAAAAGGGGTTACAGATGAATGTTCATTTTGTATCTGTGTATTCAAAATGGTTAGGATAGATATATTGTTACATTCTCTAAATGAATAGAGGGTTTTGTTCCAATAGTGTTTGTAAATAGGATATCATGTCTGCATCTTGTACAGCACAAAACCACTAGGAAGACAGTATGCAATGTGTTAATCATTGAAACTGTCCTACCACTTTGAAAAAATAAAATAAAGTAAAATATGAAAAAAAAACCAAAGAAACAAAATCATTTGTCTAGACTAATTTGTTAAAAAAAACTATATTCTGAATATCTTTTCACATATGATAGGCTAGGTATATTTCTTATATTTGACTTGGTGTCTGTAATAGTGAAGTTACTTACAGGTCTTACACATGATTTACATTTATTATGTATGTTTTCTTAATTCTCTCACATATAATTTTTTTTATTTTTAATGCTTACCCTCAGGCCAGTATATCTATCTTCCCCCTCATCAACCGTTCCTGTGATCTCTTTCTTTTTCACTATATAATAATATCCAATAGTTAAAAATGGTGGTTCTGGACTAAACCACCCACATTTATCTCTGCTCAGGTTTTATTTTCTAAAGAGTTAATTAAACAGCTTACCAAGCTGTTTAAGCTCTCTATGTCTAGCTTCCAAGTGTATAAAATGGAGATATGGAGCTAAGTATTTAACTTTAGTAAATTCTTAAATGAGTGCATGGACCCACAGTCCACAGTAAACAACCCTCTTACTAAAAGGTGCCTATTATAATTGTTGCTATCATCCTATTGTCACAATCAACCATTATGAAAATTTCCTTTCACAGACTGTGAGTGAAAAAATAAATAATTTTTTTTTATTAAAAAAAAACCAATATTTCTTTATACACTTATCAGATAAAGGACACTTGGGTTATTTTCAAGATTTAGCTATTACAAACTGTGCTATAAACATGGGTATGCAGGTAGTATGATGCTTTTGATTCTTTTGGGATGACAGGAATAGCTGGGTTGACTGGAACTTCCTGTCCTAGTTTACTGAAGAATCTTCACACTGATTTGAAGTTGTTGCACCAGTCTACTCTGTCATAAAGAAGGATAAACTTGAGATATTTTTAGGTAAATGGATACACCTTAAGACTATACTCTTATGTGAAATAAATTCAGACACACATGTGTAAACATCTCATTGTTTCTCTGGTGCAAGAAACTGAAAGTATAAATAAGGACCAAACTTTATAATAGATAATGTGAAATAGGAAGAAAATGTTGAAATTTCAAAGGGAAAGGAGGGGGACGTGGAAAGGAAGGAAGGGCAAAGAAAAAATTTAAGAAGGATAAAATGGAAGTAAAGCCTTTGCAACTAAAGAGTGCAAAAAAAGCTGAAGGGACTGGGAAAAAAAGGACTCAAGTTGTATCATGTACAGGCACAAATTCCTGTGATGAATGTGATATGTATACCCAACAAACTTAATAAAAAAAGAAATAAATAAATGAAACTTTTAACCTATGTTTGCTTGTGGACACCTATAATCCCTGCACTTGGGATGGTGAATTTGAGGAAGGGCTACTTAGTTGAGTTTGAAGCTAGCCTGGATTACATAACAAGATCTTGTCTCAAAATAATCAAACCTTCTAGTTTCTCTCTTAAAAAGACTAAATGATCTTTAGTAATCAGATTAATACTCGCAATGGTATATACTTACAAGCAAATAACTGACTTGCATTTAATATTGTAACATTTCACTTATTTAAAATACATAAAACAGCCAGGCATGGTGCTTGCCCATAACTCTAGCACTTGGATGGCTAATACAGGAGGACTACCAGGAGTTTAACACCAGCCTGGGCTACACAGGAAATTCAAGTTTAGACTGAACTACTTAGGGAGACCCTGTCTTAAGAAACAAAACAAAACAAAGTAAAATAAGATTTCCTCCACTACACTATTCTATCACAATTTCTGTCCTGCCACAGGCCTAAGATCAATACTGTATGATCAGCTGACCATGAACTGAAACCTTTGAAACTAGAGGAAAAAAAAATAAACATTTCCCCCTTAAATTGCATTCTCAGGTATGCTGCCACAGTGCCAGAAAACTAACATAATTTTATCTTGAATTGAAATACTCCTGGTCTAAAATATGAAAAGAGAAGTAGAAAGCCCAACAGGAAAATTTGAAAAATTTTTACAAATTTGAAAAATTTGTAATTTGAAAATTTTACATTTTACATTTGAAATTTTACATTTGAAAATTTTACAAATTTTACATTTGAAAAATGTTTACAAAGTGTGATACCTGAGTCAATTATTCAGTGTGTAGGATTTCAAGAATGGCTGACAAGTGTTTTTATTTGTATCTAATTCAGAAACATTCTCTGTTCTCAACTACAAACAGAGAATTAACAGCTGAGTTACATTATAGAATAAAATTTCTAAAAGCATCGAGGTAGATGAAATTGCTAGCAAGGTAAGTCTGCATACTTATAACACTAGCAATTAGAGAAGTTTATTCTCAAAAGGCAAATAATATTTTGGTCTGCTGGCTCTGTTAACTGTATTTCTTTTCTAAACTTAGAAGAAAAAAGTTATGGAAAGACATTTTGAAAGGAATAATTATTAAACTGACAACAAAACAAAGTGTTTTCTTTTTTAAAGTACTTGCCAATCACAATAAATATTCTTAATAAAAATGTCCTTTTATGAGCTATTTGAAACTGAATGCCAGTCCTCAACCACCCAGTGATATAAAAATCTGAAAAGTGCTCAGCAGATTAAAGTGCCTGCGGGTGCAGGGGTTCAATCCCCGGGCCTGATGTGCAGGAGTGCGCTGAGACAGCAATTAAGACTGGGCATGTTGGCACACACCTGAAATCCCAGCTCTTAGAAGGCTGTAAACAGGTGGATCACTAAGAGTCAATCTAGTAGTGAGACCCTGAACACCGTGCAGACCCTTCCAAAAAGAAAAATCTGAAAAGTAAGCATTAATGAAATTTTTATGGAAAAATTAGTTATAGATGCAATAATGAAATATGTTAACTGTACAACAAAATTATAAAAACTCCCAATATTTTCTAGAATTTTGAATTTTATTAAAAATTTAAAAAATTAAGTATCTAGATTATTTCTATGTAATATATAAATCATAAGATGGAGAATATTTCATCTGATTTTTCTAAATTAAAAGCTAAGCCTTTTTGATATTACAAGGAGGCCTAGAGGCAATGTAATTTTTATACTATCACTGTAAGCAGAATTTTCCCAGAATCCCTTTTAATATTTTGTCAACCATAGACTTCATTTTATAAGGCATTCACATTAGAGAGGCATCCCTTTGGAAGTGTTATAATCTGACTTGACTTTTCATTGGGCTACTGTACCATCCCCAGGGTGACCTTGTGAACTGCTTTAGCTGAAGCTGTGTTCCTGTATGAAGCCTTCCCTTACTTATAGGAACCATCTCTATCTAAAAAGCCATTTGAGTAAGTAATTTTCTTAACTCACGTCTCGGTTACTTTTTTTTTCCTTGCAGGGACAAAATACCTGACACCAAGAATTAAGAAAGGAAAGGTTTAACTCATAGTTTGTGGATGTTTCAAGGCAGAGTCGCAAATGGAAGAGAGCCCACAGCAGTAGAAAACAACAAAAGCAGCAAGAGCAAAAAGGGAGGAGCAGAAGAGAGCAAACCTCTTACCCTCCCTTATACTGTATGCAGGATACCCACTCCAAGGTGGATGTAGCACTCACACCCATATTGCCAGCACTAGACCATAAATCAATCAAAAACTCTAGAAGCCTGCCCATGACTGCATGAGACTTTGGAGGGACATCTAGATATGAACCATAACAACTTAGTTGCATAATACTACCTATTCATTCACCCAAATATTTCTTGTGCATCTATTCTTTTTGGAAGTAGACAATTACTCTAAGGTTTACTTTGGGCAGACATTAACATGCGAAGAAAATGAAAGAAAAGAGGGTGAGGGGTAGGCAAAGGTAGGTGTTATAGTTTGTGCTAGCTGTCCCTCCCAAAGCCTCATGTAGTCATGGTTAGACTTCTAGAGTCTGATCCACTTCATGATCCACTGGGATTATGGGTGTGAGTACTACACCAAGCCTGGAGCAGACAGACTGAATGCAACATAAGGGAGAGGGGACTTGCTCTCTGTAGTTGGCATCAAAACATAAAAGAGCCAGTCACTCAAACAGCTTGGGTTGGGGAAGAGGGAGGTAGAAAGAACAGTGACTGCAAGGCAGGAATGAGCTGTATGTGCTGGAGGAACTAGAAGGCTAACGTGGCTACAGCAGTGAGAAGGTGCACATGGTAATGGGTAACAGAACTCCAAATCCTATAAACATATTCTTTTTTATTGTTAGGCTTGCTAGAATTGGTCTCCACATCAATTTTAGTTCTGGCTTTTATGTAGCACTTGTACAGATTTTAAAATTTTTAAATTCACTGCAAATCAATGGTTTTGCAAAAGAAGCACAGAAATTTGAATGTGACTATGCATGTAAAAGTTCCAGCAATGTTAGATAGCATTAAAATTTCTGCACATTTGATTCCTGTGTTTCTGTCTCAGACTAGTTAGCAGACAAGTACTGTTCACATTCTGAACAGCAACAGCGTAGCACACAAAAGCTAGGAACACTAATAGTATTACTTGACTTATCCTATCACTGACGGTAGCAGGGAGGTGAAGGGCAATGTGAAAATGTCACTGAGGGTCTCACTACAAAGCCTTATATTCCCCCTTCACACCCTAATGTTAAACCTGAAATCATGTAACTTTAGCTGGGAGTGTCTAGGTAGGGAGGCCAACCTCAAGAATTGTTTGGACAAATAAGAGAACTATTACCTAGTTATGACAAGTAGAGCTATTTCATATCCTTTCAGTTATCAAAAATATGGAAGACCAAATCATTTCTTTTTGCACAGCTTCTCCTAATTTCGATGTAGTTCAATAGCAATGTGTTGTATGGTTCCTTACGGATCCCTAGGACCTTTGCAAAAGCTCTATGAGGTCAAAAGCACTTTCAGTATGATATTAGAACATTAACTTTTCATTGTGTTGATATTTGCAGTATGGCTCCAAAGTAAGAGTAGGTAGATAAAATTCTAAGTATATCACCACAAAACAAGGCAAAGACACCTAACTGAAGTAGTCATTGTATTCGTCTTTGCCACACAATAGTTCCCCATGCATGTATTTTAAAATGTCCTTGATGAAACAACAAAATAAAGTTTTAATCTTGATCCTGACATATCTCTTTAATATCGTATTGATAAAATAACTAGTTCAATAGTTATTTCTACCACCGTACTTAATGCAATTATTTGAATGAATCCAGTGAATTGGCCAGTATTATTTTTGCTTGAAGAATGAGACTAACTACATTATTTAGGCTTGGGAAATTAACTGACACTTTCTCAAAGACATGTGAAATGAGTTTGTCACTTTAAGAAAAACAACTCACATCATTTGTGGTTAATGAAATCTAGGCTTTTAGGCAAAACCTAGACTTTGGAAAACTTTTATCCATCATGGTGCATTTCACAGCTTTACAATACTCAAGGGATTTTCCTAATAAGATTAGTGGTGGTATTAACAACTTGAGTTAATATTTGTTATAAAATTAAAAAGTGTGAAAATTGGAAGATCTGAATGACTCACTAAACCAGTATTTCCAAAGGACTAGTGCTCTAATGTTCTAAAACCAGGAATGGATAAAAGATACACTGAAAGTGCAGAAAAACCAATGGGCCTTAATGAAACAGAATACAAAGGTTTAATAATACAGATTTAGATTCCATGAAATGACTACCTTTTAATAAGCTGCCACTTATCAAATTTGGTGTAATAAGGAAGAATATTTACCATTATCTTAAAAGTCTAATTATGTATCTGTGTAGGCTGTGTTTCCTTCACATACTTCAATTAAAACAACATTACAACAAAGTAGCTGTAGACGCAGATCGGAGAATCTAGACATATTCTTTTATAATTATGTTAAGATGATCTGCAAAAATAAAACACTAACTCACCATTCATTTTATTAAAGTGTTATCTATGTTACTAAAGGATTTTATTTTTAAATTAATAAGCATTTTTAAAATTCTAAGTTTTATTTCCAGTTTATTACGCATAAAACCCATCTAAAAGTGCTCTACAAAATCAATTTGAGTGCTGCTGGCATAGAGTACAAAAGAAAATCTGTAATAATCTCATGTTTTCATTTTTAGTAAAAGACTACAATAATTAACTGGTTATTATACTGAAATTTTATATAAGAGTATAATTAATAGTTAATAATGGTATTAAATTTATCTTAAAATATTCAATTAGTACCATGAAAAGAAATAAAATGATCTTTTCTATACTATAATCTACTACTACTCTAGTATAGTGAAAAATATTTCTGGACACTTTGATGAGTTCTTTTCACACGACATAAACATTAATGTTTTCTCCACTCGCTCAGAAATTAAGCTGCTTAGCATAATTTCTCTAATCTCAGATCCTCAATTAAGAGATTGGTTCAGAAGCCACAATTTGGAAATGAGGGCAAAAGAAGCCACAAATTCCAAAGTCTTCTTTGAATTGTGAAGTGGAAAAAAAACACCTTGGAACATTTTGTCCCTTTTTTTTGCTTAACTGCTGTTATAAATTGAAATGTTCATGAATCTGAAGAACTTTAGAAAAATTATGGTATTCTTTGTGGCCAACAGAGCCTGATAATCATAACAAAAGCTATTATAATGAAGCTGCCATGCCCACAGCCAAAACAATTTCTCTCCCTGTGCTTTGCAATACAGGGCACTAACTGTAGCTTTTAAACTAAAATACAAAGCAAAGAAAATGTTAAGTGTTAAGTGAAAACTTCATGAGAAGTTTGACACATCTATGCAGATCACACAAAGACCACAAAATTACATTTTGGAGTCCCTAATCATTATACTTCTAATATACACACTGGCTGACATGCATGAGATCTACAAAGACACAATGAGAAGTAATACTAGTATACTACTCTGGGTTCTTATATCTATACATACATGTAGATTCAATTATGTAACAACTAAGCATTATTTGTAAGAGAAATCCAAAATGTTTAATGTAGTCTTTGTCACTTACAATCATTTTCTAATTAAATGAACTATATATAATCTTTAGTAAAATAACTCTAAGCTTACATAGAATATTGCATAGTGTTCACAATCATTTACTAAAGACATGCTCTTACACGGACTTAATTCCTGCCTCAAGACAGAATCTAGATATAGATCAACATATACCATAAACAGCCAAGTAAAAGGGAGAGAGCAATTAGTGAATAGGTAACAATTTTGAGGGCAAAACATTTTAAATAACTTACAATCTTTGTAGAACTCATTAAACTTGTAGCCAGGAAGTGACAGGAAGCTTTCTAATCCTCTAAATAATTGAGCCAGTTACATTAAGTTACCTAGCATGCCAAGACACACAGAAATACCTCTTCAATCTCAGTTCACATTAGCTGTATGTTGTATGACTTAAAGCTAAACTATGAAGATGATTTAACAAGTTCACTCATCTTTAAGATTACTTGTAAATGCTTAGGATGATTCTGTCCTTACCCATACTATTTATGAAAAAATTTGAGCATCAAACTCATTTTTGTAGGGTAAGTTACTTAACCTCTCATGTGGAGATGATAAAAGCACACATCAACAATACAGTTATGTGGATTACAAATGATGATGCATCTACTGCATAGCAGAATATGTGATATATAAGCAAACAATGGATGTTTATTTTATCTACTTTTTCTTCTCAGTTTTAAGAGCCAAGCCATCTAAACTGGGGTTTGAGTTTAAGATGTAAGGTGCTATTATTGTCCCAGGTAAAGAAAGACTCATGAATTGCTAATACACAAAAAGGAACTACTTTTGTTTCTGAAAGTCACAGGCCATGCAAATCAATTTGTCTCCTTGCTCCTATGGCTTAGCAAGAATTTAGTTCTGGAAGACACAGAACAAGTATAGAAAAACTGCCCATGCTACTCCATTGGTGAGAAGAGATCAGAGAAAAACAGAGCCCAAAGCAGGAGTAACACAAATTACAGACCACCCTGGGCTACACACTGATACTACTTCAAAAGAAACAACAATAGCTGCAACAACAAAACCAGAGACATGCAGAATTAAATTTGAGTTCTGTCACTTATTAGCTACATAACCTCTGGTAAAATTACTCAAGTTCTCTGTGTCAGTTTCTTTGTATGTAAGACAAAAATAATACCAATGACTGCTTTGTAAGGTTGTTCATAAGAATAAATAAATTACCAAGTGTAACACATTTAGAAGAATGTCTGGAAAATAGCTGCATTATGTGTAAGTGTTAGCAGGTATAGTTACTAAAGAATAATCTTTACCAGAAAAGGGGGGGAAAAAAACCAACAAAAAACAGAGCAATTCTGTACCCTAGGGAAACAACCTTTGTTGACAGAATTTGCTTTTTGGCTTCAGAGTTTCGGTTTCCTCACTAGATAGCTCCTGGAAGTAGGGAGAATTCAAATGTACTAAGTTTAAGAATGATGCTGAAATAGACTTTTAGATATTTTCAGGACTAGAATACCACAAATCCACCCTGGGTTTTTATTACACTCTGTTTTTTTTGATATTCTTATATAAGTAATTCATCTACAGCTATAGATTCCAATTAATATTAAAATTTAAGAAATTAACTTTTGGCTGGGGAAATAGTTCAGCAGTCTAAGTGCCTGCCTGGCAAGCCCAAGGACCTGAGTTCACTCCCTGGTACTGCATGCCGTGCCAGCCCTGGATCCCTGTCATGTTGTGCTGACCACTGAGACCAGGTGTGGTGATGCACACCTATGATCCCAGCACTGGGGAGGCTGAGACAGGAGGATCACTACAAGTTCAAAAAAACTTTAACAGAAACATAAAGATATAATGGGTGTACATGTGTAGCAATAAATGTACACGTATACCCAGGGTCAGCAAAACTATAGCCTGTTGCATATTTTTGTATGGCCTACAAACTAAAAATGGTTTCTACATTTTTACATAGTTGAGGGGAAGAGCAAATAAAAAATACTTCATTATATAAAATTCAAATTTCAGTGTCAAAAAAGTTTTACTGAAACATAGTTATATTCATTCATTTATGTACTGCCTGTGGCTGCCTGGAGTCCAGAGAAACATATTTGAATACTTCTGAAAGAGACTGATTTTATGGCCTATAACCCTAAAACATTTATTTTCTGACCCCATAACACAAAATGTTTGCCTTAACTTTGTGTCAACAATACGATATATTATCATGAAAAGGAGCAAACTAATAGTTGTAATTCTGTTAAGTGTGGCTAGCCTGCTATATTTAACTGTAATAATCTTTACCTTTGGATTTCATAACTAAGATCTTCCCCTCTAACTGGTGACTTTTAGAATGGAAGTCAGGTCTGAAGAGAAACTAACTCTTCTAATGCTTTGCAGTACAAAATTCTCAAGAGGTCACATGAGAACCTGTCTGAAAATCTGAATCCATTCTAAATTGTTCCATATTAAGAATTTGGCCTTGTTTAAAAAACTCTTGGAGGCCAGGGAGATGGCTCAGTGGAATAAGTGCTTCCCTGGCAAGCGCAAGGGCATGAGTTCAAACCCTGGTTCCGCCAAAAATATAAATAAAACAGTATTCATAGTCATTTTTTAAAAAATAAAATAAAAAACTCTTATGTAGTTCATTAGTGAAAAAAAAGTAAGTGAGCAGGGCAAGCCAAATAACTCAGTGGACTAAAGTGCCTGCTTAGACAGGCACAGGGACCAGGGTTTAATCCTCAGTGTGCTGTACCAGCTCCACCTCTGGGGCATGCTGAGATAGTGATTGAGACTGGGGCGTAGTGGCATACGCCTGTAATCCCAGAGCTCAGGAGACTGAAAACAGGAGGACCACTATGAGTCCAATCTGCATAGTGAGACCATGTAGACCCTACTAAAAAAAATACATTAAAAAAAAAAAATAAGTGAGCAAATGAAAAAAAAAAAAAAACTAGGACTTGTAAATTCTTGTGTTTTAGACACATACTATTTCTTTTAGCTTTTCATGAAGAAGAAATTACTATTCTCATTTTACTGAAAAAAAGAAACATGGTCAAATGAAGGAAAGCAACTTGATAAAGATAATATAGTTAATAAGTGGCGGAAACTGACTAGTACATCAAGTATGGTAACACAAAGCCTCAATTATTTCTACTCAATCAAAGGCTTTCAAACTATTTTGACATGGCCCATGATAACAATTACTCTTTACTTCACAATCTAGTAAATAAATAAATTGAATGACAATTTCGTGAGCCAATACCCTGAAATGCACAGTGCACTGCATAATTTCCCATTCTACTCTATTAGTTAAGAGCTGATGATCACAACCAACAAAATTCTTTTTAAAATCCACTAGTGAATCATCATTTCCTAGTTCTAATGCCTTCATCAAGTTCAGTATTATTGGGGAGACATAAATCCAATAAATAATTTCATTATTAATGACATATAAGTTATCTAAAGGAAAAGTATTACATGCTTCAGATGATATTTCTGGAGGAACTAATCTAGACAAATAAGGCTAGCATATCATTATGGTTATAACCTTTATGCTGAGCGATCACGAATGAAGGGAAATATTTCATCCTAGAATGATTTCTAGGAAAAGAAACAGTAGATGGATTCAAGGGGGTCATCTATAAAATTGGGTCAATTTGCCAAGAGGAACTGATAGAACACATTCTGTTGGTACCAGCAACAGAAGACACATGCTAAGAATGGAAGAGAAAATAATGAGAGTTGCCTAGAATATTTAGTAGAGGGTGATTCTGCTCCAGGTGATAAAATAGTATAATAGTGCTCAACTTCAACATTATAGTCTGGGAACTTATTTCAAGAAAAGAGGATAGGGAGCCAGGGAGATAGCTAAGCAGTCCAAGTACCTGCGTGGCAAGTGCAAGGACCCAAGTTTGATACCCGGTACCACATGCCATTTCAGCCGCAGAACCTCAGGTGTACTCTGCCAGCTCCCCAACCTCGCATGGTGGCACATGCCTGTAATTCCAGCACTGGGGAGGCTCAGACAGGAGGACCACTATGAGTCTGAGCTGCTCAGCAAGACCCTGTATCCAATTTAAAAAGAAAAATAAATCTTAAAAAAAGAAAAGAGGATGGGGAATGAGAGAAAATAAATTTACTAAACTTCTTGTCCCACATAAAAAAAGAAACTGAGAAACTGAAAGTGACTTACAAGAGGGTGATCCTATTAATCTACTTGACACTATCTCCAGATAACCACAAAAGAACAAAGTACTTTCAAACTTCATTTCTAATCATATGAAAATAAAAAAAAAATTGCTTCCATCTTGAAGAAAACTAAAATGCATACGTATCAACGCTACATAGGAGAGCACATAAGAGCAGGCAATCATTGAGGAAAAACCTCTTCCTGAGACTCTTGCCTTTGTTTGCAAGCAGTATTTGTTAAAATGAATAGACAAGAATTCAGAAGGTACTAATTTAATAATAATAAGCACCATTACTTTAAATTTTCAAGCAATACAATTTGTGTTGCATTATAGTGTTTTTTTTTTCCTAGTTCGCTTCCTTTTGCTATTATGTCCTTTACTGCAGAAAAAATGGGACAAAAATCAATGGTTGGCAATGGTTTTTAAAAAGGGGGGTTCCAATATTTCTGGTTTATTAGGTAACAGGCAATGCATGAACTGTTTTGCACACATGCATATCTCACTTAAGTCATCACAACCAGTTTGACTTCTTATGCATCTATGTTACAAGTAAGCATACTGAAGGTCACATAAGGAGGGATGCCACAGAAATTAAAAAGATGCCAAACCTTTTGTTGTTCGTTCACTCTATTGTCTGAACTTTGTGCACCTATTAGACCTCCGCAGAAAACCAGAGAGAATGAAGGACAAAAATAACAAACTTATGTTATTTCAGCCTAATGCTTTTACTCAGAAGACAAAAGGGCAGAGTTGAATTAGGGGGGAGAAGAGATTAAAAGAGAAATGGATGAGCTCTAATGTCAGTGTTTATTTTATTTTATTTCATTTCATTTTTGGCAGAACCGGGACTGAACCCAGGCCCTTGCACTTGCCAGGGAAGCACTTATTCCACTGAGCCATCTCCCTGGCCCCATAATGTCAGTGTTTATAAATGTATATAGTTAAAAAAAAAAAAAAAAAAAAAAAGCCAATAGTTCAAAACCTTAGTAGCATCACAATCAACTGCACAGGTCTACTTAGAGATTGCTGGGGCCCTCCTGAGAGTTTCTGATACAGTGCTGGCAATAATGATAGGGTGGAATGTCAGGATATGCATTTCTAACAAATTGTCACTTAATGTTAGAGATCCAGTGACCACAATTTGAAAACAATTTCACTATATTACATAAAGTCACTCTTATACACCTACAGTGAATAAAATCATACAATTTCTCTGGGACCTAAAATATAAATAAAAGGGTTCCTTCAAAGGTTAGAGCTGAGTAAAATTTTCCAAGAAATATTTGATAAGAGTTTTCCTTTACATTCGTAAGCATAACATTTGAAATACATAAATACATATAAATTGTGAAAAGTGCCTAATTCTCATATGTAATTCATACAGTAACAATGTCTTCAAATATAACTAATAATTTTTAATAGTAAACTTCTTTACTGCCAAAGAATTTTATGAAATTTTGGAATACAATAGTTTTCACAAATAACATATATGGCAGTTCAGATTTTAATATTTTCACCACTGCTTATTCCACAGCTCCCTTTAGTGAATAAACTGCTTCCAAAATCTAAGAAAAACAACTGAAACTTTGCAAGATACACAACTACTAAAAAGCAAAAACGTAACGTATTTTATCCTAAATTTACCTAATTTAGTCATTATGTGAAGAAAGCAAAAAAACTTTAGACTAGATTAGGTACACCATGTTAAAGTAGGTTTTCAAAAATAATAAAGTAGTCTTCCATGTTGCATAGTTTTTACATACAATAAATACTGGCAGTGAAGTAAAATCTTACCCAGATCTCGTCGTTTTGAATTCCACCTTGAGGATAGGTTTGCAAGGCTCGGGCTTCTTTCCATCTTTTAACTGTTTTCCTAAAATATATTTTCCTGCATTAAATTCTAAATTACTCTAATAGATTGATAATTCCAAAAAAGAAAGTGAAGTATAATGAAATATATCATGAAACATTTTAGCATGATTTTGAAACTAATTCAAAGTAAGATAATTCTAAATTACTGAGCAAATTACTGTTTGAAATTCACTGCTGAAAGGCAAATAAAATGAGTAATTTAAAAACAATATTTATATAATAAAATTCTAGTAACAGAAAACGAGTCTTTTCAATGTCCTTAATTACAGATAAACAAATTATAACTTAAATTTCCTAAATGAATAAAGTTTTAAAATGACAAGATTACAGTAAGTAAATCTGCATATTTTTATGCAGAATGTAAAAGGCTATAAAATTAAACTCTATACTAATAAATTCATTTATAATGACATTCCTAAAGTAAAACCCATTCATCAATTCTAAAAGACTATTAAAATAATCAATTGTATAAAATGTATCTGAAATTCTTTTTATCAAAAATTTTTAATTTTTAAAAGAAGAGATTTTCATAATCAATTTCTGGATGTTCCTTCTGAAAACCATTGGAAAAAATCTATTTTCCATTTTTTGAGACATTCCTCTCAATATTATTATTTTTTTTCCAGCAAGTACCAAACTGGAGGATGGCCTTAGGAATCCCAAGAAATACATTTTTGTTTTTGTTTTCTCCACAGCACATACCACCTACTAAAATACTCTCTAGTTCTTTGTTTCTTGGTTAGTAACCAACAAGAATATAAACTTCAGGAAAACAAGATGTTTTGTTCTGTGTGTGTGTGTGTATGTGCGCACGTGTGCACGCGTGCACGCACGTGTTTTCTGTAGCTAACACAGTTTGGCATACAGTGGATCTCAATAATTATTTCAAAATGGCCTGGTGCATATGATTCCATCTATGCATGTGTATTAAAAATAAAACCTATCAGCATCAACCGTTTTAGTCATTTAACCTCTTTGCTTTATATTCAGTTCTTTCCCACAGCAAATCACATGCCTTTCCAGTTTTTCTTACCCTGTTTTGTAGTTTTATTTATGAAATACACTTATGTATATCTTATCACAGGGAAGTAGCTGTTTCTTAATTAAAAGATTATCAGTCACTTGCATAGTATTTTTATAGTTTATTAAGTTACAACTGCCAGACAGTAATGTGCATAGAGTTAGTGTATACAACTGAGTTGCAACACATGTGTATGTGCCATCATTATTTACTGATCATTCCCAAATGATAAGAAATGACACTTCTATTATATCAAATTTTTATAAATATACAGAACTGAAGATCTAATCTCTTAAAATCTTAGGGGCTTAAAACTTTCTTGCTGCAATGGACCTTGGATGTCCAAAAGGTAATGTAATTATCAAGAAACACGAAGAAGAAGTGTAAGATCAAAGACCTGGAAAGAATTACAGGGGAAAAGTCCTGGTTGTTTAGGTAGGAAAGAAATGAAGGAAGAACAAGGAGTATAGGAAAAGAGAGGACGGGCCAGGGAGATGGCTCAGTGGAATAAGAACTTCCCTGACAAGCACAAGAGCCTGAGTTCAATTCCCGGTTCTGGAAAAAAAAAAAGAAGAAGAAGAAGAAAGAAAAAGAGAGGCTTTACTCTAAAAGGTAGCCTTTGCAATGGACAAAGAACAAATTCAGAATTTCTATTTCTATTCCAACTTATTCAAAGAGACCTGGCCAGTGAGTAAAGGACGCAACAGCCACTCTGAAGAAGGCTGGCAGCCTTTCCTGTTTCTACCACACAACATTCTAATGCAAAGGTCAGACTAATACAATCAGAAAGAGAGAGCCAAATTTAATACTTATTTTCAAAAATAATTTGGTTACATGAATTTTTATGAAGATGATTAAACATAACTATTAAATTACTTTAGTATTCAATAGCATTTTCAGTGGTTGGCATACTTTTTTTAATGTATTTGGTACAGGGTCTCACTATGCAACTCAGACTCGCAGTGATCTCCTGTTTTCAGCCTCCCCAGCATTGGGATTACAGGCATGTACCACCACACCCGGACTCGGCGGCGGGCTCAGCGTGCCCAGGGTGGGGCCAGTGTGACACGCAGTACTGGAATTGAACCCCAGTCTCTGCTCTTGCCTAAGCAGGAACTTAGTCCACTGAACTACCTTGCCTGCCCTGGCTGGCATAATTTTTTAAGAAGGTTATTGGGCGGTATATTTTACTGCAACTCTGAAAGGCTGAGCTTATATATCTGGCATAAAACCTGGCTAAATATAAACTTAACATTTTTCTTGCTCAATAGTCTCTCAATATTTTTTTAATTGTATTCTATAATTCACACTTATAATGAAGCTTAAAGTCAATCTCACTGTTATTTCCTTATCAGTTAATTTTTCCTCTCCCTATAAGGATTCTAAAAGTTTCATTATCATTGGACACAAAAATGTTGCTGCTTTTATAGTGATCTCGGGGATCAACCTCAGGACCTTGCCCTTGCCAGGCAGGCAAGTGTGCCACTACTTTATTATTTTGCTTAGGTACTAGTCAATCTTTTTGATTGGCATATTCTGATAGTTTTCCAACTCAATCATATCAGTGGTTACTGTTCATGGTCTTAAAGATTGATTTATCGCTGAGATTGTGGCTTGCTTTCGCGTACCTGGACCTATGAGCGGTGCCCACGTGGCCTACCA
>NDGM011181065.1:0-14889 GCA_002564305.1 Octomys mimax | reverse complement strand
TATATTGTATATTGTATAATATAAACTCACATTGCTCAAATTAAGCTTAAAATTTCATGATCAAATGATTTCATCTACTTTTAATTTTCTATATTTTTCATTTTTATAGTGATGGTATATTAACTATACATTCAATTCATTTTAGATACAAAATTTTCTATATCAAGGTGTAGCAGCTGTTTTAAAAGATCTTTGAAAAGTGGATATTTCTAAAGCCAGCTATGCATTAGCAGATTACTCATATTTATTGATTGATTTGGCTGGGTTTTTTTGGTAATTATTCTAATAAATTTCCAAAGGCTGTGGCTTGAATTATTATCAGTTCATTTTATGGTTCCTCAAACAATAAAACATCTGTAAAGATGTCCACATATTACCTCAAAATGAAACATTGATCTCAGCTATGGTTTGGAAGAAACTTAACTCAGAAAACATGGTGTTTATGAACTGATATTAAGAATAATGATTTTTATAGAAACTCATAAACCAAGGATATAGTAATTGTCTCTTCCTTTCTCATATCAAGTTGTAAAGTGGAGCTTTTCTTAAACCACAGGCTGTTGAGAACCTTCATTTCACTGAAACTCAAAAGCAATTATTTGCTTATATAGTGTATTTTTTTCAGTAAATAAACATGACTTTGAGAAACTTACAAAATTAGAGATGCCACTTGGTAGTTTAATTTTCCTTTAAATTAGAAATCCTTATGATTTAAGGATTTTATTATGATAATAAAAACCTTAATTACTTATAACTACCTATTTTCAGCAATGCAAGAATTAAAGTTTTTAAATAATAAAGATATTTTCCTCCTAGTGTTACGAATGAAATTTTCCTTAAAATATCTGTGCTTTGATGTTATTTTTGTCAGTAAAAATGATTGACAGAGAGGCTATAGGTACTAAAGTCTTAGATATTTCTTGTCAAAGATTTTTTTTCATATTTAGATACAAAAAGCTTCCTTTCCTCAAAGTCAGATAGTGAACAAAATCTGGATTCTGAGAGTTATAGCATTTTAGTTTTCACTGATATCATAAAGACTAATAATGTTCTGCAATTAGAAATCATCCGACAAGTGATGAATGAACCATAAAAATAATTCTAATAGTTCTTAAGCAACTGTATCATCAGCTTTGAATATTTTTAGTAAAAGTGTTGTTCCAGAAAATAACTTACAAAAATAGAGGAAGCAACCAAGATCATTTTTGTCTCACATGTGAACTGCATGTTAGCATTTAGAATGAGGAGGAAGAAAAAAGTTAAAAACCAGTAAGATTAGGAAGAAAGTATCTCTTCAACAGCTGCATGGTGAAGGGTGTTTTACTTGTTCATAGGCAAAGTAGCAAAAAGGAAGAAGATAGAGTTAGGTTAGGCAAGTACACAAGTAAATTAATTGGCAACCACGGTTCTTTTATAGTGAATATCTAAAATTTTCCTACAGAAGTATCATGTGTCAGGAAGGTAATTTTATCATGGGGGAGTGATATCCTTACCAAATGATTCATTTATTGATGTGATCAATAGATAATTGTGCTTGTAGGTGGGACTGTTGGTGGTGTATCAGTGGGAATAACCTGAAAGGGAGTATTTGTGTCTTTTGCTCTTCCTCTCCTACTCTGGTTCCTGGCTGAAGGTGCATGAGCATCTTGTCTCCACTTGGACCTTCTATCCTAAGATATGTGCCTTCCAGCCAACCAATCATTGAATACATCTTCTGAAAGGTGAGCTATAATAAACTCTCCACTTTTACATTGACACAAAACTGATTAATACAGAAAGTTCATAATAGAGAATTAGGGTTGTTGTTATGAATATGCCTGAACATGTGGATTAGAAGTGAATGAAACTGATTTATAGAAGTTTGGAAAGGTTTCAAGATGTCAGACTACAGAAATCTTAGAATGGTGTAAGTCAAGCTTGACTGGAAATTCTGATTAAAGATGAGCTCAGAATGCTGAATAGGAATGTGGACAGTAAAGGCCAGGCTCAAGAGGGTTCATCTGGATATAAATACTCTATTGACTGGTAGAAGAGATACTGTATGTGTTGTAGTTTGAAAAAGAAATTATAAGGGGCTGGGGAGATAGCTCAGTGGAATAAGCACTTTCCTGGCAAGTGCAAGGGCCTGAGTTCAATTCCTGGTAAAATAAATAAATAAATAAATAAAATAAATAAAAATAAAATACAAAGAAAAAGAAATTTTCTACATTTTGGCCATGGAAGAAGACTTTCCAAGAGGCTTGAGATTAAGACAATTGGATTAATAAACTGGCAGAGAAAACTTTAAAACACTCGAAAACTCAAGCTGTGATAGTTTCTCACTAGAAATTCCAGCCCAATTTCTAGTGAGAATTAGGACAAAAGCAGAGCTGAATCGCTTTTAAAAAAATACTTAGCCAAAAAGGGAAGCACCTCCTAAACTGGGCCTCAAGAACAATTTTTTGTTGAAAAGATTGGCATTAAAATGAACCTAAATATTTTACATCAGGACAATGGAAAATATAGTTTGAGGGCATCTCAGGAATCAGCAAAACACAATCTATCACAGATTTCAAATTGCAAAGGTATAAATGTTTCATTTGAGAAGAAATCCCTGAATTTCTTGTACAAGAACATTCAGTGAACTGATTCCCTAGAATTCGCTTCACCGTTTCAATCATCCAGGCATTAAAAGGCTTTGCTACCGTTGTCCAAAGGATCCTGGTTACTGCTGGAGCTGGCAATAGACATGGCGTTATCTATATAGTATTGGTTTTACATTATACACAAAACAACAGTTGTGGAAACAGGTAAACAGTTAAGCTAAGCTCCATATATCAGTGGAGAACCATTTTAGGGAGCCTGTGGGAGGCCAGCGCATGAGATATGATGATGAAGCTGAAGGCTGAAGTGTGCCCCGAAATTTGTAGATTCTGGGAATAAGGAAAGTTTGCTGAAAGAAGTTGTAGGCAGCAAGCAGATCATGCATAAGGGGGAGGCCATGTGGGCTACAACTGACAAAGTTGTAAGAGGGAGGATACCAAAGTCCTTTTGAGCTCACATTTCAACACAACCTGTCCCCAAATCTGGACACAGAGCTACAGGTTTTAATGACTGCTCTGAGGGAATATGGTCTTTTTTTGGTTCCATTTCTTTGTATCTTCCTATTTCTTCCTTTTGGAATAAGAGTGTTTCTCCTATACCATTAAATGCTGGAAATATTTGATTTTCTTTTGGATTTTTACAGGGGCTCACATTTAACTGTCTTATGTCTCAGAAGTGACATCATAAGATCTAGACTTTCAGCAGTGCTGAATCTTTTATGACTCTGGCAACTCTTAGAGAGGGACTAAATGCATTTTGCATGATGATATGGACATAAATCTTTGGGACCAAGTGTTGAATGTTAGTTCAGATGTAAAATGTCTCCCAAGATGTCCCAAATGTGTAGAAAATGATTGGATGATGGGGGCACAATACTCCTCAACAGATACATTCAGTGCTGAATTTAGTAACTAGCTACACTGTTGAAAGATGGGCTGGCTAGAGGTGAGTCACTGGAAGTATTTATTCTTGTTCCTGACTGTTCCTCTGTTTCTCTCGTCTTCCTATCTGTCACGGTATAAGCAACTGTCCTATATCAGACCTTTCCATGCCAATATCTCTGCCATGGAGTCAGTTGGCCATGGGCAAATTCCTTTGAAAACCATAAGCTAAAAGAAACATTCCTTCATTTAAATTGTGAGTGTTGGAAATTCGGTTTCAGTGACAGGAAAGTGACAAATACAGGTCCTCATAAAATTTTAAAATATTTCTTGAAGGAAATGTAGTTATTCTTTGAGGAAATTTAGGTCATATATTTATGGCAGGTTTCTAAAGGCTCAAGAAATGCACAGGCTACATATGAAGCTTCAGCCTGGGTCACATTTAATTAAAATTTTACTTAAATTATAAAAATGATAGTCAAAGAATTTTACTGCTTACTCAACATCTTGTTACCTGAGTTACATGTTTATAGGTAATTATCATCAACCTGATGGATTTTGTGCTAATTTATAAAAGACTATATATTCACTTACTATTTGGTGTTATATCATGTTATTACAAACTTAATGTATAAAACACATAACCATGGAGAAATTTATTATCCTATCATACTGAAGGTCAGTAGTTCAATAGTTCTTACTAGGTGACAATCAAGTTTATGGCATGACTTGGCTCCACTCGGAAGACTTTGAGGCATGATTGCTACCTTTGTTTGTCCACCTTTAATAGACTGGCTTTATTTCTCTATTTATGACCCTTCCTCCATCTTCAAAGCCAACAATTGTGAGCCTAATCCTCATATAATCTTTTTCTGAATTATTCTTCTTCCCCCTTCATCTTCCACTTTTAAGAACCAGATGACCAAAGACCTAGTAATAAAGCCGGGTACTTTGGGCTGCTGAAAGAAAACAAGGGGGAACAATTGAAGCCAAAAGTGCAGGCAAAGACCTTCTGAAAGGAATCACAATAGCATAGCAACTAGTATAGTCACCAAATGGGATTACATCAAAGTGAAAACTTCTGCAAAGCACTGGAAAGAGTCATCAAAGTGAAAATGCAACAAATAAAATTGAAAGAAAATGCTAGTTACAGTTCCAATAGATAATAATTAGAACATATAAGCAATTCAAAAAAATTAGCCTATAAATACAAATGAGCCAATAAGAATTGGGCAAATACAGTCAAAGATACATCCTAAAAGTGCAGGTCCTGGAATTTGATTCCCTGTAAGAGAGAGAGAGAGAGAGAGAGAGAGAGAGAGAGAGAGAGAGAGAGAGGAATATATTACAGATGCTAGAACTAATGATAACATTAGTCACTTAGGCTAAAAATATTATCAAAGGATGACTTTATTTCAATTCTTTAATATCAAAACTTTCTAAAATAGGTTGAGTCTGTGTTTTTCATTATAATAATCTCTTATTTACTGAGAGCAAACAACAAAAATCACATGTTTAAAGGGAATTATAGAAACACAAGCAAAAACTACTTTAGTCATTTTGCATACTATTACATAGCAACTTGCAATGATCCCCTAACAAAAATAAATTTATTGAGATTTTTTTTAAACAATAATGTTTCTAGTATATTTCAAATGGTCTAGAAAAAAGAGAAGATCCACAAACCCTTTAAGTGAAAGAAATAAAAATTGATTCTTGGGAGATGAAATTTAATATGGAACATATAATTTAAAAATAGGCAGTCTAACGATATATAATGTTTAGTAGGATATTAACTTAATATTCCTAATCTCATAATATACACAGGATGTGTTAGCAGTGTAATAGCCAGATGCTATTTTACATCCTAAGTTTAACTGGTAGCATTATGTATAAAATATTTTTTCAAGAACTGTGATGAGTGCTTCACTTCAATTTGTTCATTTCACAGTCTAATTTGCAATACAGCTCAGACCCTTCCACTGAAAGAACATGTCTAAGCTGAATCACTTCTAAAAGAGAGTAATAAAAAGAGTACAAAACGTGACACTGATCCAATTCCAGAACCAGAAAACTGGTGTTGTCTGGAGATGGATATATAGGGAATGTGTGGGCTGTCTGAAACTACCTAAAGAGCATCAAGTTAAAGGACATGGAGAACTAGTCCTTCTAATAGCAGTGGAGATTTCTAGAACAGGGAAGAAGGTTTAAGTTCAATATAAAGTCAGTATCTCTCTAGTAATTGGAGTTTTATGGGAATAGAATAGACTAACATCGTAGGAAGGAAATGATCCATTATGAAATTGTACCTTTGTAGAGTAAGATTTATTCTCTAGGAAGATTTTTAGAGAGAACTAGGTCCTTAGTCTTCAATTCTTTCTGTACTACTTCTAGCTAAAGCATGAGCCCACACTTCTATATGTCATCATTTTTCATACGCTAAAATTCCAAGTTCTTGTTAATTTTAGTTGTACCCTATGAAATATACTATGTATTTTATTGAATAAATCCTGGAATTTGTTTTACCATTACTGGTGGGAAGGTATGTAGTGAATAATAAATGTTGCATCAAATTCAGGACCTCAAGTGTAACTGAACAGAATAGTAGCAAGTGTCATCCTCACAGGCCTCTCTACATTATCCTTATTGGAAAATATAATACCCACAATTGAGAAATGAAAATTTGTATTGCATAGAAGATTGCAAAAATTTATAGGAGAGATACAATATTTTATCCAATGAAGTATTATTCAGCTAAAAAGACCCTGTATCAAAATAAAACTAAAAAATAACAATAAATAATAAAGGAAAAGAAAGAATACATTTAGTGACAGGGGGTTTCTGTTTGTATAGCTACCATAGGTCCAGCCATAAAAAAACAAGTTTACTTTATGCCAGTATTCTCTCCAAGGAAAAGAATAAGCCGCAAAGAATGTGGAGACAGCACCATGCTCACCACTCTGATATCCACCAAGTACAAATGAGATGATTGAAAGTGGTGAAAGAAAGGAAATACATTATGATGAATCTCAAGTTGTCCAACACCTTGTATTTAGGCATTTTCAGCCAAGCAATAAATTAAAGCTCAGAGCTTTCCAGTCTCATAAAGCTGAGAACACAAAAAGTGAATTCAGGGTTACCAAACCAGCCATCACATGAAAAGACAAAATCTAAAAGAAAATAATCTGTAGAAAAGTAAGTCTGCTAACTCCTTGACTGTGCACAAGAATGTAAGCAGAAATTGACTCATAAGAGTCTAAAAATTAATCAGGGACTACAGCAGTCCTACACAGATGAGGAGATCAAAATAAGAATTCAGCTGAATTTTAAGCCAAAGGAATTGCTACTCAAAAAAAACAGAATAACATCTTCAAAGATTAAATAAAATCTAACTCTACAGAAATATTTTTATAGGAAAAGCCAAAAAATTATCAAAATATGGTATACACAAGTACGAAAATGTCACAGCAAACATCACAATTCCATGTTATAAGCAATAAAAATTACTTTCAAGAAAATAAAACCTAGGCTAATTCAACACCTGCAAAAAATTTTAAACATGTGAGATATAGCTAAACTAGAATTTGAGGAAAATTTATGCATTAAATGCACGTTTAGGGACATAAGGGGAAAAGTCCAAACAAATACACTAAAACATTTTAAACTCACAAAAACTTAAATACAAAAAGAATAAAAATGAAAAAATTCCAACTTCTAATTTTGAGCTTTGTGGAAGTTTGTAAAAAATCTAAGCTTAGTCCTCTCTCACTAACATCTTTACTTAGCTATATGAAAGTTTTGTACAAAGTACTAATAAGTTTCAATCATGGACAGAGTTAATCTTTTCTGAAGACAGATGGGGAATCTTTTAAATGATGTGAATACATGGTTTATTAAAATACTAAGTAAAACAAAACATGACTTGACTGTCATTAAGTATCAGCAAACTCTTCTGGAAAGAGCCAGATAGTAAATAGTTTAGGCTTTGCAGGCTATCTAGTTTTATTATAACTATTCAGGTACTCTGTATAAAAGCTGCCATAGGAGTTAAGGGAGTGTTAAGGGTCATCATCGTTGGCTTGGGAGTCAGAACAGCATTCCCAGGAGACATTATTGGGTGTTCTCGGTGGGAAAAGAAAGTATGACTTCACCTGTGGGCTCTGGTTGCCTCCTCTCTAGCCCAGTTGCTCTGCTCTACCTTCCCGCTGCCATGTCCTGAACATCATGCCTTTTCACTGTGGCATTTGTCTCCAGGACAGTTACACAAGGACTGAATCCCATGGAACAGTGAACCAAATGAACTTTGTCTTCCTTTAATTGGTAGCTGTTGGGTATTGTGGCCTAGGGACAGGAAAGTAGATTAATACAGAAAATTGTTACCAAGAAAGTGGGGTGGTTGTTGTGACTGTACCAGACAAATGGTTCAAAAGCCTTTGAAACTGATTTTGGGGCAGTTTTTAGAATGGTTTGGAGATGAAGGCTGAAGGAACCTCAGTGTGTTGGAGGTCAGAATCCCAGAATTCTGGGAAATCGCAGACAATAAAGACGAGCCTCAGGAGGCTGCTGTTGGGAGTAAGGACACCGTATGTTTGGACTTTTTAAATTCCAATTATTTTTTATTCCTCTGTTTATCCATTTAGGAATGGGAATGTTTACCTGATGTCATAGTACCTGGGGATTACATATTTTTTTTCCTTTTTATGCAGTTGTACAACAAAGAGTTTGCCATGACTTTCAGAAGGGACATTCAGCCAGAGGCTTGAAAAATGTTGCAACTGTTGAGCCCTTGGAGAAGGGGTTACTGCATTTCCTGCTGGATGCAAATAGCTGTATCATGTTAGGTGGGATTATTAAATTATTTTTGCTTTTATTTGGAGATTAAACACAGTTTAAATGGATGTGCTTTGTGTCAAGGGGTGAGACATGACCCTTAAGTATAATTGTGCCATCTTATTTATCTGAGGAGTTGCCTATGAAATTATCAAAACACACACCTGGATATCTCTGAGATGGACAGGAGGTGTGAATCTGGGTACTATATATGAGTCCTGGCCCCCTCCACTCTGACACTATCTCCTGCTTTGCTTTCTGGACACAGTTAAGTAAGAGGCTTTTCTCCACCACACACCTCCACTGTGGTGCTCCCTTCTTGGAGCCATTAGCCATGGACTGCATCCCCCTGAAACATAAGCCGTGTCATACCTTCACACCTTCAAGCCTTGGGGTCAGCGGCAGAAACCCTGACTCATCCTGTAGTTATAAATTTAAAACTTTAGCATAGCCACTCTCCAATAAAATTCTATCTACAAAGGTAAGTACCTGGTCCAAGTTTTCAAATAGCCCACAGTTGACAAACCCTTTTAGCTGGGCTATCTCTAAATTTCCAACATTGCTTATTTTAAAATAGAAAATTCTTTAGATAACTAGGGCGAGTCTATGTGCTATCAGGAAGCATTCCAATTTTGTAGACATGATCACTTATTTCTAAATACTAGATTTAAAAACCTGAGATATTGAAGTAGAATGAAGACTATGTGTGGCTCAAATTAAGAAAATTAGTTTTAAAAATTGGTTGAAAGCAGACTTCGATGAAGTACAAATTTCTTCAAGATACATATTCACTCACTCATTCCCTCATTCATACATCCTCTTACTCATCTTTTCAGATATTACTGAGTGCTTATATTAAGGAGAAGTTTACTAGGAGGCAAGCATCAAGTATTAAATATAGTGTCAGTAAAGATCCGGACCTCAGTGAATTATATTTTTGAAATTACAGGCATGGAATAAGTAAAAACAGATGTAATTCTTCCATTAGCAAATAGAAATGCTGTGAAAGGAGAAGATGAGAGGGCATTTAAGAGAACAACTCTGACCAAGGGGTGCTTAAGCCGTGAGATTAACAAAAAGTCAGAGCTGGCCAGACAACGAAGTCTGAGGCTGAAAAAGGACAAGGGTATGTATTGTTATAGGATTGAACTCATTGTTTAATTTCTATGGTTATATTTTCACATTTGTATCCAATTATGAAATGAAATAACATTGTTGCTTTGGTACAACCCAGTAAATATTTACTTACTGTGACTACTGGATTGATGTTTCAAATATTTGCAAAAGAAATATGGATTTTACAGTTTCCTTGTGTGAACTCTCCTGAACTCTCGCCAAAATTTTGCTTAACTTCAGTTTTGATCTTTATCCATACTCAAATACAATTAGTTCATGGAGACTAAATCAAAGGAACAATGAAGCACCTTTAGTGAGTAAAAATTTATGTTTAGGCTTGGAAATTCACTTGAAAAAAGTAGCAAAAGGAGAGAGACCTAGAAAATTAAAGAGATAAGGAAGAGAAGAAGGAGAAAGGAAGGGAGAAAAGAAAAGGGGAGAATAGGCTTTATGTGGCAAAATTCTGATGGTGAATAATTGCTGAAAGTTCCCCAAGGTTACTTCTGAGGTGCTTTGTACTTAAAATGCTGCTCAAAAGGGACCTGGATGACCTTTGTGAGTAACTGTCGTATCTGTGGAAAGAAAGAATAATACACTCTGAACTGTATTGCCTTCATCTCAGTAAAATCTATTGTTTTATCTTTTATCTTATGAAAAAAGGTAAAATAAAATTTCATAACAAGATAGAAGAATAACCCTGGTTAATATATTGCATATTATTATCTTAAAAGTAGTTACCCAGAATATAAGATACGGTCATATAAAATTCGCCAATCAAGATCAATGCAAACCTTTCTTTCTTTTTTTGAGACAGCATCTCACTATGAAGCTCAGGCTGGCCTTGCTCTCCCTTAGTAGCTCAGACTGTCTTGAACTCGCAATAGTCCTCTTGCCTTAGACTTTTTTTGTCTTAGACTTCTGACTGCTGAGATTACAGGTGTATACCACCATGCCAGGCCAAACCTTCCTTTTTTATGAACTAAGAGACACTAATAGTATAACTAACTTATATTTCTCTATTTTCCCTTCCATCCTTTCCTCTTTTCCCCATCCTATTTCCTTTTCCTTTTATAAAAAATAATTCCTTTCCACTTCCATTTCACAATATCTACTATACATTTTAGACCTTAGTTACTCTTTCAGTTTCTTAAACTAGGGAGACAATGTGATGCTTACATATATGAGCCTGATTTATTTTGCAATGAGTATGGTCTCGGTTGCATACATTTGCCTATAAAAGAAAGGCTTACTCACAGTACTGTGGGTAAAGGTTCTATCATAAAACTAGAGTGTCCGGGATAAACCGCTTTTGTGTATGTCATAATATGTAATACTCTGCGCATTGTGGTTAATGTACCACATCTTGACATGACTTAGGTCAAGAGAACCAAAACAACTCTAGGCTTGCTTCATGATTCCATCTAACATTTTCACTCAGGAGCAACACCTACATCTCAGCAAACCATGTCACACCAAAGGGCAGACACATTCCTGCAGTTGCCATCTCTTTCATCACACAGCTCTAGGGCTGTGACGTTCACTAAGGCTCAGTATCCTGAGATCCCAGATTCAGACTGTACTCTTCAGGAGAACAGTCACAGGACAGACTGCCACTTCTCAGGTTGTTATGTACAATATTAGGGCATTACAGGGTAAAATAATTGATGGATTTCCTAAAACAATTAACATATATTTTAATACCATAATCATGAACCATATATCCAAAAATTGTGCATCTCTATTGGTCAGTACATGGAGATAACTATGTAGTAAGACCCAGTACCAATTAATTAAATAATTAAATTTTTAAATTATTTCTCTTTAAAGGCTATGCAGGCAGCAATAGACATTGATAGAGATTTGGCTCCTATTTGTGACATATCAGCTCAATGGTTGTTTACATAGATCCATTTGTTCACTTTTTAAACAAATGAGAATCTCCCATTTAAGATTTCTCGTAGTTTCTCCATTTCTGAGTATGTACAGTCCTAGAAAATTAAGTTGTTCTGTTTGTAATGAACATCAGCCTTCCATGAATTCCACCTGCTACATGAACATAGGTACGATGCATCCCCCGTCAGTGTACAACTATTCACTGAACAAACAAGTCGGTGAATGTTATAAAAACCAGGAAAGCCACAGGAGACAAAATACATACTGGCAGACACAGCTGCCTACATGAATTGTTTTGAAAGTCATAGTGTAAATATCCTCTTCATGAAAATTTATCTACTATCATCTGGCTAAAAAACTAACTAAAAATATTAGATACATTAGTAATTTTCTGGTAAAATAAAATAATCTATTAGCAAAGATATATGTTAAGTGACAGTACAGCTGAGTAAGCTAGGATCTATGCATCTCTAGATCTGTCAGGAAGTCTGAAAATGTCCCATATACTGTTTCTTCAGACTAGTAGGGCACAGCAATATTGTGAGTCAGTGAGTGAAGCACAAAAGGACAAATAAACGAAAATTTGGAAGTAGAATAGCACTAGCAATGATTTTCTGGGTTCATAAATCTCGTTGTAACATGTATTAATGTAGCATTAAGTTATGTTCTACAACTTAGTTTCACTGGGTGCTTCAGTTTGCCTCTCTATAAAGTGGGCGTTTAATGTTTCCTGCAAGATTAAGCAGTTGAGGCTGGGGATATAGCTCAGTGGCACAAGCACTGGCTTGGCAAGTGCAAGGTCCTGAGTTTGATGCCCAGCACCAAAAAAATAAATAAATAAATAAATAAATATTAAGCAGTTGAGAGGATTAACGTAAGGCTGAAAAACAATGGTAACAGTGCCAAATGCAGGGAGTAGTTTTAATCTTTCATTTCTCACCCTCCTGGTTACTAAGGTACACTTCAAACCCAAGGGCACATTGTTTCTCTTACCCTTTAGGATTTGGCAACAGGATGAAAAATTGGAAAGCTGTGTCCCCAAATGGAGGAACTACTTCAGGTGCTTTTCACATACTCTTGCGACTGAATTTTAATCATTTCCCATGGTAAACATTAAAAATTAGGATGGATAGAACCAAGAAGTTCATAGTAATTAAAATAATTCTCACCACGCCTTACTGGTCAATGTTGCAAAAATTCTAAATCTATTTTGTAGTTGTAATTTATTGATGACAAGAGCATAAAGCAATAAATGGCATAAATTTTAAAAACATATATACCCGAAAGTAAAGATTAAGGCCTAACACCAAACAAATCTGTCACACTACCTCCTATGGGGCTAGAATGGCCACCAGGTGGCACTCTAATTTCAAATTATAATGCAAATTAGGTAAAATAATTTATCTAAATATGTATAATCTCCTAAACTTTTTAACTGTAAAAAAATTGCTTTCTTTCATCTTATCTGTCTCAATACTTGGAAATTTGACAGACTGAAGCTGAATTTTCACTGCACAGTCAAATTAATAGTCACCATTTTAATTACGGATTTAGCAATATATGTTATACAGGTTACTTCTAACGTAATCCAAATAGCAAGTATTTTATTTTTATTCTGTGATAAAGTGTTTAAAGAAATAAACTATTTTCAAGATATTATAATATACCCTTAACATCAATCCTGCTAAATGAAACTAAAAAAAAAAATTAATTAAACATCAGAATTTTAAAATTTATTTATTTATTTATTTTTGTGGAACGAGCAATTGAACTCAGACCTTTGCACTTGTCAGGAAAGTGCTTATTCTACTGAGCCATCTCCCCGGCCTCTAAAAATAATTTTTAAAACCTTTTGTATCTACAGCCTTTTTACATACTTGGATTTATAACATTGATGGACGTATTAAAGATATGCTCTAAATTTTGTCATTTTCTAAGACCTGCTGTACCTACAACAGCTTTACTCAAAGGTAATCCTGGTGTGCTAAAACATGCCTCAGGGAAGAAGAAGGAGCTGAAGAATCACACAGCAAATTCATTGAGCCTTGTATCTCAGGGTAGAGTGAATGTGAGAGAATTGGAGAGAAAAACCCAAATGTAAGAAAATGACGTAGTGAGATGTTCAAGTAAGATATGGGAACTAAAAGGCTTCTATAATGTTGACAACTGCTCTACACTAAAAAACGTATTAAATCCTGGTGCATTTAAAGATAGACAGCTGTATTTTTATTTAATCATTCAATTTTTAATTTTTTAGTTTTTATGTTTTTTTTGGTTCTTAGAGATTTTTATTTACATTCTCTAAATATTGGTACAAAAACAAATAACAGAATTCATAGGCAAAGCTATTTGGCATTAGATCTCTTACAGAGATGCAAGATTTACAATTACAGATTTCTAGGCAGGTACAGGAGAATGCGAACCAAGCATTACAGCTGTCTATCCATCTTTCTAAAAAAATAATTTTATTGAGAAAGAAACAACATTGAGACAGTTTCAAAACAGGTTAGTAAGATCATTGCAAAATTAATACATTGTATATTGTTCTCTTCATACTAGTTATTCATAGTAGAAGATATAGACATGATATCTTGTCTAAACATTATTAGTTCAAAACTTTCTTCTCATTGAACTAAGAGAAAGTAGCAATATATCTATGCTATTTTGTATAAACAGATATATATATATATATATATATATACAAATATTTTTTCACTAGAAAATGGTCCTTCATTTATATCCCCCCTTTTTTTACTTTTGTCAGACATGGTTATTCTGTTGCCATTCAAATATTGTAGGTGCATGTATTCAGCAATAATCCAATATAGTCCAGTAGTCCATAATAGTAGTGGATTATCCACAATGTACAGTTTGCAACAATGAAAATATCATGGTCTAAATTCTAAGATCACTTTGCCTTCCCCCGCAGCAGTGCAGACAGGATATGGTGTTAAGCTGGTGGGTGGCAGTAGGAAAATTGACAGGTAAGAAATGTATTTAGGAGTAACGGTGAGTTTTGATTATACAAATGGAGAGCAAATTTGACAAGAAAACCTTGAAAAAACACATTTATAAGAAAACTTTATTTTTTTTCTTTTTAGGACAGGGTCTACAGGGCCTACAGGGTCTCACTAGGTAGATCAGACTCTCAGGGATTCTCCTATTTTCAGTCTCCAAGTGCTGGGATTACAGGTGCACGCCATCATGCCCAGTCTCAATCTCTGTCTCAGGATGCCCCGGGGGGTGGGGCCAGCACCACAAGCTGGGGATGGAGCCCTGGCCCCTGCACTCTGCCAAAGCAGGTGCTTTAGTCCACTGAGATATCAGACCAGCCTCATTTGGCCATGGTTTGTTGAAAAATCATTGCAAAGCAGCACAATGAGTTTCACAGTTGAAAAGTTGGATGCATAGGTCTTAGAGAAAATCAAGAATAAAGATTTGGTGAAATATAGAGTAGAAATGCATAAATGGAACTTATTTTTATTTTATTTTATTTTAATGAGGAACAAATATCAATGAAATATTTTCAAAGCTGATTAATAGGACATTTTCAATAATTAATACATTGTACATTGTTATCTTCTTA
>NDGM011181061.1:0-20613 GCA_002564305.1 Octomys mimax | reverse complement strand
TTTTTTTTTTTTTTTTGAGGCAGAGTCTTGCTTTGTAATCCAGGTTGGAATGAATTTGCTATGTAGCTCAGGAAGGCCTGGAGCTCACAGTGGCCCTCCTGCCTTAGCCTCCTGAGAGCTGGGATTACAGGTACGCACTGCCTCACTCAGCAACTTAAAAAAAAAAAAGATACTAAAATAAAATTCAGTCTATGAAAAACCAAAGTTTAAAGCTGAAGTTGAGTCGGGGTCATTTATGTGGCTACTATGGGACTCAAAGTGAGGAAGGAGCTTAAATGACACCCACAAAGACGGAGGGTAAGGAATCCCCAGGCCCCTGCCCCGGCCCCGCTACAGCCCTGATAAGCCTGCCTTATCGTCTTTGCCTGAACATCTCACTCTCTGCCACCCCACCCCACATTGTTCATTTTGAAAATACCCCAAGTGCCCCTATATTTCCCAGTGATGTTCCCTTCACCCTTGTGTGCCTGAGCGTGGGATTCTGCCCTTTTTCTCACATTCACCTTTTGTCAGCTCTGGAACCATCACTGGCTTTCTCTTCTTTCTTCTCTACATCCTTCCCCACGTTTACTCATTTATTCTCTTCCTTCTCTCTCTTCTTCCAAATTATAGGTGACTGTCCTACAGAGGGAAGTAGGATTTTTATTTACCAAACAAACTCACTTATTTTCTACTATCAATTTCAAAGTAAGACAAGTTTGGAAAGGAGAAAGAAAACCCCTCACACTTGAGTGGGCTCTCTCCCTATTCTCCCTCCTTGTTCCCCAGGCCTTCCTCCCAGCATCCATTCAGAAAGCAGAGCCTTTGGCCGTTACTTTAAACATGTGGGCGGGGGGCGGGGGGTTGGACGCCACTGGCTGGAAAAGGCATTGGTGTGGAGGGGTGTGTACATTGTGCTCGGTAAGGCCAACCCTGTCACAGGTCTCTAGGAGACACTGCCAGTGTCTGTGGTGACACAGCAGAAGACACCAAGTGTGCTGGAGGAGGTTGGGTGACTGTCAACTTTGAAAAATGGAATTGAACTCAAGCAACCTAGAAAAAGGATGGTTGAGTGACAAGCCAGGGACAGGATAAGAGCACATTTTGCCAGCATGCATCACACAAACAAGGCTCTCTAGTGCTTGGTAAACACCACAGGATTTGTTCTTCACAGTGTCCTCTGTGACCAGGCATTGTGAGAGACAAATAATAAATGAGCCTGAGTCAGACAGACAAGGACTCTATCTTGGGTTCCAACCAGGACACACGTGGCCCACCCGACAGGAGTTGGCTATGAAAAGGTCCCTTGATGCCTCTGGTAATAAGTGGAAGGCTCCCTCTGTCTGGGCGCCCATGGCTCTTCCACATTTTAAGATAGAGATGAGAGTTCACCAAGGGAACTGGAGAATGACAGAAAGGCTTTTAGATACTGAACATGAAATGACAACTGGGGGCACCTGGGCATTTCATCCCAAAGAGGTCCCAGGAGGATCCAAGGGTGTGCTGCTCCTCGGCAGTTGTCCATGACTTAAGAGAAATCTTCCAGGCCCTGTAGCAACAATCCTGTAGTGCAGGATGCCATTCCCATTTTAAAGGCAGCAAACCTGAGAGAGCAGAGACGAGACAGCTGTACTCCGGATGGGCTGAGCTGCGCCCTTTCTGTCCCTTGTATCCTAGCATCTGCGGAGGGACACGGCAGGCCGAGGCTGGGAGCACGGCCAGGAAGAAGGCGGGTCTCCTCCCACGCAGGGAATGTAGCCCACTGGCCCTCCTGCTCGGCAGGGTTCCCAGACTCTCTCACCAGAGCCGCCAGAGCCTCTATGATTAAGAAGGGCCATCTGGGAACAGATCCACCGCTAATGCTCTCCCTGGGAAGCGGTGCTCAGCCTGCCTGCCATGGGCTAGCAATTCCCAGGTCAGCCTGTTTATTTCCTACCTGACATTGCTCTGTGAGTCCCCGGGTGGTTTATGTTATGTGTGGTAAAGAAATGGCCGTAAAAAGCCTGCTCTGGTTTGGTCATTCTAGCAGGCCGCAGGGAGTCGCAAAGGGCTTGTGGAGCTGGACTGTGAGCCAGGACTCGGTGTAAATCATCGTGCCGGCGACAAGAAGGAACAGGCTCTGAGGCTGAGACCCACCTTTCTGCTCTGCTAGGCCCTGTGTGGGGCGTGGGCAGGCCTGCAGGAGCCCTGCCTGACTCCTGGCCCCGACCCCACCCCCCAGCACCCCAGAGGTCGCAGGGCTGCCAAACAGATGCTCTGAGCTGCTCCTGGCCAGTGTCCTGCAGCCGTCAGGAGCTCAGAGTCAGGCGGCTCTTCTGTGGACACGGGGACTTCCTGCGGTGCTGCGCTGATGAACCGGCTGTGCAGTCTGCAAACACGGAGGCCTTGCGGCCCAGGCCCTCTCAGGGTACCACAGTAAGCAGAGACACCCAGGATTTGGAGGCAGATTTATTTTACTTCAACAGACACTACTGAAATCATTCTCAAAATATCAGGCCCTGATCTCTGGTGGTCTAGGGCTTATGTGGGATAAGCAAGCAGGAAGTACACAGGCAGAATGGCTTGTCACTTGGGGTTTGGTTTATACAGTGTGCAGCACAGTGACCAGCCATTTCTAAGAGACTGAAGCAACCAGAACTGGAATAGGAACTATTACCTCAGCAACTAAGAAACTGAAGTATCCTGGTCGGGGGGGCGGGGGGAGGCATTTTCTGCTGCAAGGTGCTGAGGGATGAGGAGGACATCACCCCACCTTCACAGCAGGAAGGCTTATCTAGGAGCCTGTCCTCCTCCCTCTGTGGGCCGCCCTCAGGCTTCCCCATGAGAGGACTGCTGGTCACATTGCCCTGGGAGCATGCTGGCTGGCTCGCTCCTCAGGCTGCAGCTCCCCAGCACAGCTGTGGAATAAGGGGAGGAGCCTGGCTGGGGAGCAGGTTTTTGGATGAATGCTGCATTGCCCTGAGTGGAAGTAACAAGAGCTAGGCAAAGACCACAGAGCAGGGAAGGGGAAACCCTGCAAGCCAGTGACCCTAGTACTTTGGGAGGCTGAGACAGAAAGATGAAAAAATGTAAGCCTGGCTGGGGAAACTTATTGACTTAGTGAAACTGTCTAAAATAAAAAATGAAAAGGGCTGGGAATGGAGCTTAGGGTTAAGGCCATGTGTGCAAACAAGCAGATGTGGTACCTATCGGAGTCCACAGCAGCTAGCCCAGTGCTTCATGTGGAGGAGCCCTGATGGGGATGCTATTTTGCTGGAGGTTAGGCTCTGGCTCCCACTGTGACCCAGGAGGGCAGGTTCTGGTCTGCCTGTTCCCACTGTAGCCCTCCACATCTGGTATGCAGCCAGCTTAATACTGTGGAACTGAGTAGGGAGAAAAACAAGGCCTCCTACCTGCAGGTGTGGAAACCCAAGTCACCTGGATATGTGAGTTGTGGGGTGCGGGATTGTGAAGCAAGAGTGGTTTGCAGTGTGTATCTTGTGTGCACCTGTGTGGGGGAATTGTGGGTGTCCATTGCATGTGTACACACACACTTGGAGTATGAACTGTGTGCATGTGGACCGTGTGTGTGCTGAAAACAACATACCTGGGCATCTCTCTCTCGCACCCACATTCCTGGAGGGGTCTGGTCTTCTATATCTGGAAGATATAGAAGACCAGACATCCAGGAAGGATAGAAGCCTGAATTCCCAACCCTGCCACAGGTTTTAGCAGGCCCTGGAAGCCCACCCAGCCTTGTGGACACCAACGGCTGCTGCAGCACCTTCCAATCCAGGATGACCTGCTGTACCACTTCTGTCTGCTCTTTGTCAGCTCTCTCGCCTCCTTGGGGCTTTTTATTCACCACAGGAAGGGAGCAGTGCTGGAGTAGGGGTCAAAGGTTCTGTTGTGTGGAGTTTAAGGTCCCAGAGGCATCCCAGTGAGTCCTGTAGTTTGTGAGATGTGTCCACACTATATCAAGCTGGTGACAATGTCAGGCCTGCCCTATGAGCCCTATCATCTCATAGAATCCTGCCAATTGGTCACCCATCCTGTCTGAACATGAGCTGGCCTCAGATGTCCCTGGTTGCCCCAAGACAGGGCAACTGTTCCCATAGAACTATACAGACCTGAGCTAGGCCAACACAGGCAATGCAACTATGAGGTCCATATACACAGTGATCAACTGCCCACTGGGGGCCCAAACCTCCCCTGCTGTTCCCCAGGGCCTGGTTGTCATTCAGTCAGGTGAAAAGATGTTGATGACTGACAGAGTCTCTGTACAGGTACAAAGTGGTCAACCTGTGGCATCTCTAAAGGGGAAGAGGCCCTTTCTTCTACCGTATGCTTTCTCTGCCCTCTGGGACCGTGCCGTCTGTACCTAGAATGACACGCATTTCCTTGACAGCAGATGTGGAGACTTTCAGGCCAATATCAGTGTCAGGGAAAACCAACAGCTTTTGGTACCACTGAGGTAAGACATCCCAGGTCTGATGGCCCAGAGAGCAGCGAGGCCTGAAGGCATGTGGAGACCCTGCCCTCCTAGTTGCAGTTCTGAGGCTACTGATCTGGGTCTCCTTTGGCTGGAGCAGGGGCATTCTAGACTCTCCTTGGAGTTGCTTTGCCTCCAGGTTCTTGCAAGATGTGTGGTCACACTGGTGAACGTGACATAGTAGCATGTGTCTACTGGAGCTGTTCCTGAGGAGTTCTGTTTGTGCTCAGTGGCTATAGAGGGTGGTGAGGACAGGAGGATACTTCCGCTGGGTGCCCCATCCAGATTACAGGAGGGTGAGCAGAGCCGACCGCCACCCACAGCTCCGAGTCAGAGACCTGCACTGCAGTTAAGCAGCAGCAGTGAGATGGGGAAACTGGATGGAAAACGCCGTGCTCCTCTGGGAAATGGGCTGCCTGTGAGTGTTTGCTCTGCATTTTAATAACCTCCTGTGACCCTCTTCCTTTTCACCTAGAGGAAAGCAAAGGGTCCTTGTGTCAGTGCAAGGAGAGAGGGCACAAGACAGTGGGCAGCACAAGTGCTTTCTCTGAGGTCACCTTGCAGAGTGCTTGAGTGAGAAAAGGCATACATTTCCCACTTGATGAGACAACTGTATTGGCACACAGATACAGTCTACTGGCCAAAGAAAAATGAGAAATGATGTGCTGAATCCCTTTAAGGGGAACTTTTCTTGGGTCTAACTCGTCCTCTGCCTAGCCAGGTATGAGGTAGTCGTGAGCAAGCACTTAGTGAAGTAACTCTGTTGTATGAGACTAAGGCATTCCACCCTGAAGGCTGGGAGCATATATTGCTCCCAGTCCCTTCCCAGAGCCCACCCTAGAAATACCTTCAGTTGTGGGTGAAATAGTGAGAAGTCATTTTCAGTAGTTCCAACTCTGATATTTATGTGTGTACATTCACATGGACATATGTGTGCATGTGAATGTGTGGATAGGCTTGCATGTGTGTTTGTGCATGCATTTGTATGAGTACATATACATGTGTGTGGTTGTATGCCTTTACATGTGCATGTATATGTGAGTGCATGGGCTTGTGCTTGTGTGTGTATGTGTTTGTGTGATTGCACATATTGTGCCCTTCATAGGCACAATGTTCTGTAGCCTCTGACTTCTGAGGAAGAACTATCTCTGAAACCTGTTTTCCCCGCATTAATGGGGAGTAAACCCAGGGCCTTTGCACTGAGCTACTGTCCTCTTTTTAGTTTGAAACAGTCCGGACTCAACCTTGCAATCCTCTTTCCTCCACCTCCTAGAATACTCAGAGGAGTGCACCACCATGTCCCACAAGACTCCTTTTGACTGAGTTATGCCCTTGGTAATCAAGGGACAGCATGGGCCCCAAGAGCATAGGGTAGCTCTGTGTGCACCGGCTGTGGCTGTGGCCCAGTGTGGCTGCTCTGTCCTCATAAGTATCCCCAACCTGCTGCTTCAGGTCCCTGGCAGACTTAGCCTCAGGAAGGTGGCTTTGGTGGGGACGCACCGGGTCCACCTGTGCAGTACGATGGCTCAAGCTTTTTCCTGCCTCACACTGTTAACCTCAAATCCAGGGAGAACAATAAGAAAAACTACTTGAATGGTAAAATGATGGATTTCAAATCATTATGTTTTTGTTGTACTTTTGAATGAACATTAAAATTCATCTCTGGGAACTGTTGAACAGCAAATGAACAAAACTCGTAACAGTCCTAATCTTTCTCCTTAATATGTGCACCAGAGGGTGCTATGCTATGGGTCTGACCGGGAATATTAACCATTCCAAAATACATTTAGGCTCCATTTTTTTTTTTAAAAAAAAGGCAAAAATCCCTTACTGTAGATTTCTGTTTCCTTCTAGAAGAAAAAACACGATACTGTTTTAAGCTGCAGCAGTGGGGGGAAAACATGTGAAATATATGATGTGGTGTTTTTACCAACTGTCTAAATAAAGGTTTAGTGAGTCACTATGGAAAACAGAAAATCTTTCTTTATTTTAAGAGCTACAGTTTAGTTTTTTCTTCTTTTTTCTAATGCAAAAGCTTCCCTTAGGTTTGCAACTTAAAACATTGCCCATGTGCTAGATGCTGCCAGGCCTGAATTTACAACAAATCTGAGATTTCATTTTCTCCAAAAAATGTGCTTTAGAAATGTGCCTGTTTGGTCAGTGGCATCCATCGCTGAGGAGGGAGAGATGCTGCTGGCCCTGGGGTTCCCTTCCTCTATACTCAGAGTGTTTGTCTCCTGCTTAAGTGAAGGCCCACTGACCCGGAGCACAATACCCAGAGACACACAAGAAGGCCACTTCCTACTTAGGACCACAAATACTTTTGAGTCCAAGAAGAGGTGCCCACAGACGGGCACTGCAGGGTGCAACTATGTGGGTCTGCTGTCCCCAGGCTGCCAGGAAAGCATGGCTGGTCACCTCAGGCTGTGTCCCTTATGGGCTGGAAACCAGTTTTCTGCATTTCTTTATTTCCAGAGGAAACCCAGGCTTTCCTTTCTGATCCAGTTGTGGGCTCCAAAGGCTACAGCCAACATGTCACTGGCATATTACTCTGACTAAAGCTGCACCTCAATTTTTTTTTAATGAGGTAGAAACAGTTGTCCCCACTTCAGAAATTATATCCAAGTGTGAGCTTCAAAGGCCCAAGGAGTTTTCACGGCTTCCAACTTGTCTTTCTGTCTCGGGGTCCTGTTATTAATGAACTCATTCACTTTCGTAAACACAACCACACAAGTATTTCCAGCCACGTCTATAAAACTATTTAATGCACTTTTGAAACAAGGGATCTAACAGCCATGGTAATTGCAGTTTTACTAGACCTTTAAATAAGAAGCAGCCACTTACAAAGTTTTGATATGGTGATCTGATTAGGCAAGTTAAACAGAAAGGCACGATTTATGGGGGCTGCGTACCGTGCGTGCCCCAGCGCCAGCAGCACAACTGGGCGTGGTGCAGAGAGGAAATCTTACGAGGTGCCTAGCTTTACGTCACTTACACGTTGCAAGTACCAAAGAGAAAAATGCTGGATTTTATGGGAAAATAATATTCATAAATCTCCCAAAGTGAGTTACAGTATAACTCAGAGCTGTCTTTGTTTTGCTACTGTGATGAATTCAATTCTGTTTGTAGCATAGAAAGGATACGTGCAAAACCCAAAGTGGAAACCACTCTCCTTGCCTTTGGGAAGTTACAGCCAGAACCCTGAACTGATTTGGGGATGCTACATGCTCAGGAGTTCCTGGGATCAGAATTTTCTCTTCCTGGGGTAGAGCTGCTGGAGGGTATGCTTTCTTGGGCCTGTGGGTTTGTGCCAGCAGCCTGTCCTTTCCACAAGGGTGGTCATGCCTCATGCTATCCCCTGAGGGAAATGGTCCCAAGGGTACTGCTCAGGGCTGGTGCTAGGCTGGTGCTAAGTGGTTGCCTCCTCTCTTCTTGCTGCTGCCAAGGAGGTGTCTATTTTCAGATAGAAAATGAGGACATGCACTCATATCATGAACAGTTGCATTCCATCTAAATGATATGGAGGTGCTAATATTTTAATGTTTTATTTCCAAAACATTCTGGCCCTCTCACATAGCAGTGGTCTGGCCTCCGTCTGAGGTCAGGTCTTGGCTTGTATATACAATGGCAGGGACCACCCTAGGCACTGAATGCTGACTCCAGGATGGCACCTCCTGGAGGGCCTCGGGATGGCTTCTCCATGGAACTGTTAGGTGACTCCCTTCCTGCAGCCTGCCTTTTGTGTGCCTGGAATGCCAGAATCTCACTTCCTTCTGAATATTTCTCTGAGGAGCAGGAGAAGTGACACTGTCCCTCCCACATTGCCCATCCCTTGTCAGCCGGCTGCAGGCTCCTCCCTCTACCCTCCATGCTCCATTGCCTGACTTGCTGGTTTTGGATCTTTGTTGTTTCACCCAGTTCACTTAGGAAAGTCCTGGGCTGCTCTCAGTCAAGTGTCCGGGTGCTCATGGGCAAAGCATCTGTCTTAGGATGCTCAGCTCCTTGCAAATGTTTTGTGATGATGTAAGAAAAACAGATTTCCCTTTTCCTCATCTGCTTGAGGCTCCAACTAGGTACCTACCTGCTTTCCAAGAAGCCCTTGCCAGAGCTCCTGAAATTAAAAGGGAGCTTTCCCTGTAGAACCTGTTTTGAGATGTGGCTTTCTCTAAGGGTCAGAATTTGGGGCTGGAGAATCTTAAAGCCTCTAAGGTGTCACAGCTCAGTGTCACCAGAAGGCAGCCTGTACAAATGCACAAAGATGAGGGCTGTGTCCCTAAGGCTGGGGGTGGGGGGACGTGCACAGGAAGTCACTTATCCTCTGGGGACATTCCTGTGAAGACAACCACGCTCTCAACTGAAACATAATGTACTCCACCAAAGGGAGGAGAGGCTGGTGCTCAGGCCCAGGGTCCCACTACTGGACACAAAAGAGAGCTGTGTCACCACTGCACAGGTCACTTTCCTATGATGGCTGAGCTTAGAGCACGGGCAGTGTAGGGGGCAAAAGGATGGCACCTGGCTCTGGGCTCTGCATGTGCTTCTTGGTGTGAGGTCCTCCCTCTCCCCCTCACCCCGCAAGGATGACTGCAGCCTAATCATTTTCATCCTGCCAGGGAGGCCTCTGGGAACACAGGCACAGCCCCTCACTCTTCTCCAGGGAGGGAGAGGGGTCACATGTTCTGAGCAACATGTCCTGGTGTGTGGGCTGCAGTGAACTGGGTCCTGCTGCCATAGGACACCACTGCCTGGGCAGCCCCCAGGGTGCGAATGTGACCATGTGTGAGCTGTGCGAGTGCAGGTGTGTGTGTGTGGGGGGGTGGCTACGTTGTGTGAGTGTGAATGAGTGGTGTGGGCATACTTGTATGTGTGAGTGAGTGAGTGTGTCTGTCTCTGTGTGTGAGTATGCGTAGTGGATGCATGACTATGACATGCACATGTGTGGAGATGTGAGTGTGAGCGAGCGTGTGTGTCTGTGTGTGAATGGGTGTGCATGTCTGGTGAGTGGCTTCGTGTGTGTCTTCTACATCCTAGGGGCAGCAATGGAAACACTCCACCTCCTGTTCCTCAGCGGGTCAGGAAGAACACGTCTGGAGGAGGCCCAGCCGCACAGGCGTGGTTCCCTTTCCCCAGGAAAACATTCATTTTCTCTGAGGCTGGACATTCACTGCTTCATGGCTCTGAAGCCTTAGTCTGGAAAGAGGGGATGGACAAGGTGGCATTCTTGCGCCTTACACACACAGGACCCCTGTTGCGAGGAAGCCGGGGTCTCTACAGTGTGACCTCTGTAAGCCCCAGGTGACAGCTCCCCTCTAGGGAAGACTGCAGTGCCATCCCACTCCTTCCATAGCCTGGAGGCAGGAGGGTGTGTTGCAACTGTGGTCCCAGCACTGGGGCAGCCTGTGGAAGAATCTGAGGAGGGTCCAGAAAGCGAATTTCAGGAGCTAAAGCAGCTGCAAGTGAGGAAGAAGAGGTTGGAGCTGAGAAGGGGGCAGGCTTGTACCTTGGGACTTTCTCCTTGAGGGAGGATGGATCAGGGTGCCCTGAGCACTCAAGGCCTCCTGTATGTCCACTGGGTCACAGGCCCTAACCCTATCCTTTGGTGTGTGTGTGTGTGTGTGTGTATGTGTGTGTGGTGTCCAGCATTGCTAAGATTATTAGCTGTGATTGTCACCAAAATGTGCAGAATTGGAGCACAACAGATGGCCCTCCTCAGCACACACATCTCTCTTTTTCTGTGAAGATCTGCAGAGCAGGCCCAGGTCTCCCAGAAAGCGCCAGCCTCTCTTCCTATCAAACTTGTTTTGTTGCTCTGGAGGCCCACACTAATACAATATCTCAAACCAAAAAACATATAGAGCTTTCAGCTTTTAATTCCAAAGAGGCCCCATGGACCTCAGCTTGGCATCTAGAGTAGTCAGTGAGATCTTTGCCTTTTTTGTTTGTTTTGTTGTTGTTCCTTTGACACAGTGCCTCTCTTTGTGGCCCGGACAGTCCTCAGCCTCACAGCGGTTCTCCTGTCCTCCTGTCTCGGCCTCTCCAGTGCTGAGGTTGCAGGCCTGCAGCACCACATCTGGCTGGATCTTTGCCTTTTCAATCTGGCCTTCAGGGTGCCCTTAGGCCTGGAGGTGTTAAGCAAAGAAGCACTTTTAAAAAAGCTGATTTGCACACATGCCTGTGCAAATGGTGGCACATGCAGCTGAGTTCAGACTAAAGAAATAGGTTCTGATAGCACTGAGGGAACGGAACGCACATGGCCGCCACGTGTGGAAGTGTGGCATTAATAATTAAGCCATGCGATCATTACCTCAGGATATTATTTCTTAAAGATCTCTTGCAAAGGCAATATGATTACATATGAATGATATCAATTTTCTACCAACAAAAAAATCTGCAGAAATAGGAATTGAATTACACTGTCCAATTTGCTGTAAAGTTCACTGTATGTGAAGAAATTAATCAAAGCTACCACCACCCATTTTTATGGGGACATAAAATGATGTGAACTTCCATTTTTAATAAAGATGCATAGCACTTTTATGAAGACTGACTAATAACACTATAATGAACTGAAAAGCTACTGATATATTAAGAATGAAAATTTCGAGGAGTGTATTTACTGAGACTTCTTCACGGAAGGCGGTATTTCTCTGAAGTCTATTTGAATCATTATAAAACAGAGGCAAAATTTCAAGGGAGATCAAAGGATGCGTGCTGGGCAAATTCATCTTCAAGATGTGAAAATGCTGCCAAAACATGTGTTTGGAGAATGACATTCATGCTCCACTGACCTCAGTGCAAGAGGCCACCTGGGCAAGCTGTGGCCTCTTCCTTTTTATTCTTCTCTTTCTCCCCTTCACCCTTCAAGCAGCAGCGATCCACCAGGAATCTCACAGGGAGCCGAGCTCCACAGAGGACAAGGGGGATGGAAAGCTTCTGCTTCATGCCCCCCATGGAGCTCAGTCTCAATGGAGCCTCGTGGTTCTCCCCACTCCAGAGCACAGAGCGAGGTGCAGGCAGAGGAGCTGGAAAGCAAACGCTTCTGACTATGTTTTACAGTCGTCTTGCATTGCTACAACAGAACACTACAGTCTGTTGTAATGTACTGTATTACTGTAGGGTAATACAAGGCACAGAAGTGGATTTCTCACAGTTCGCAAGGCTGGGAAATCCAGGGCTTGGGCGGATTGATGTGGCTTTCAAGATGGCACCGTCAATGCCCTTCCTGTGGAGCAGAGGAGTCCTGTGTCCTCACATAGCTGGATGCAGAAAGGCAAAAGGGACCAAGCTCCTTAAGAAGCCTTTCATGGTGGCGTTGATCCATTTATGAGAGCTAACACCTCACATAGGGCCCGTTTTTCAACTCTGTGGCCTTGGGAATAAAGTTTCCAATGTATGAATTTGGGGGACACATTCGGGTCATAGCAGATTGCTTTGAAAACATTTATATCTTTGCTGTGGTTTGTGGGTGCCATACTGTTACCAACTTTTGGGCAGATGGAAACAACCCATGCCGTTCCCCTGGCTAATTCTGAGATGTCTGCAAGACTTAAAGGCCTGGAAAGCCATTGTCACAGTGGGTCTCGGCTCACCCACAAAAGGCTGCTCTATCACGCCATCAGTATACACCCAAGTTGAAGGGAGTCTCCAAATCCCACCAAAGTGGCCAAATAGCCAATTTTAATATACATGTGCTGCATATTTTTTTCAGAAGACTCCATATGTAATACAATTTGGAAATACAGAAAAACATGGAAGAGGATAACAACCACCTGAACTTTTCTGTCTCAGAGACAGCATCTGTACAATCCGAGGATATTTTCTTTCATGCATACACATACGTATACGCTCATTTATTTTTATTGGATCCACATATATGGTTATTATCATCATACAACCTCATATTTTTATTACTTTTTAAATTTAACTTTCAGTAGTTAACTCATATTCATGGTTCAAAATCCAGAAACTGATTTTTGACCTAACATTTGTGATGAACACTTTCCCGGGCCATTAACATTTCCTGAATGTGTTTTCTAAGAGGTCCAAAATGCAGCATGTACCAAAGTGATGGCCCAGATTTGCTTAGCCACACTCTAAGCAAACATGTTCCATTTGTTCTAGATTCACAGGTTTGTAACTGCTTAGCGGATGGGCAGCTGTCTTTCTTCCAGTGGATTTTGTGACCTTCTTTCCAGATGTGGAATAGTGGGAGAGGACCCCTCCAGGATTCCAACTCCACCCCGTGGGAAACACGACTGCTTCCCTGCAGCTCCCACTTTGCCCCAGGCCCCAGCCCCCCGCCCCCCAGGCTGTCTGAAGTGTTTGGGCTCCACAGCCTTCAGCAGCTCCACATCCCCTAGCACCTCCCCCCGCCACACACACATCAGACAGCAGAAATTTGGTGGCTCTGGAGTAGAGAGCACAGACCTCAGCCCAGCGGAGGATGGCTCTGTCCTCCAGTCACACCCAGCCCTGGAAAGCACCAGGGCGGTGAAACCAGACCATTTGGAATTCCAAGAGGACGGAGATGATCAGATCTCTTCCCATTTCTGTATGAGGCGAATGAGCCCCAGGCAAACAGCAAGACAGACCAGCTCTCCTGAGGCCCCTGTGCTGCCCTTCTGAAAGCTCAGCGGCTGCTGCCCGGAACTCTGGGATGCAACCTGCCTGTGCGTTGTGCCTCTCTCTACTATTTTCTATCTCTGGATACTTGACTTCCTGTCTGCTTTTCCTGCAAGTGTCTGATCGCTGGGTCTCCTTCATAACCCCCCATCCTGTGTGTGCCATGTCCCCCATTTTGCCTGTTTGCCTACTGCCTCTCTCTCTCTGTCTCTCTCTCCTTTCTTCTCTTTTTATAAGGAGGAATTGTCTTCAGCTACATATATATAATTGTTAGTGTGTATAAGTAACAAAACTTCCTCTATTTTTAATTATAATAGTTTTTTTTTTTTTAAAAGAGGGCCTGTCTCTGTGTCTCTATTTGCCCTTCTGCCTTTGTCTTTCTCTTTTTCCTCTCTCTCTGTCTCTGTGTCTTTGTATATTTCTGTATCTGTGTTCCCTTCTCCATCTCCCTCTCCGTCCCTCTGTCTTAACGTCTTTTTGTCTCTCTTGTTGTCTCTGCCCTCCTGCCCCTCTTGTATTGTCACACTGGAAATTTCCTCTGCCGTGTTCATCCTCTCACAGCCCCAAGCCTCCCGCACATGATGAAATCCTCCTCATTCTTCACCTTCAAGTCTCCGCTCAAATGTCTCTCCCTCTGGGAAATCTTCCCTAACCTTTCCAAACAGAGGGACAGGCTGTCTCCTCGAGGCCCAGCAGTGCCCTGTTGGAGGCTAGTACTGCCTGTAGCAGAGGTTCATAGCTTCTGTCTCCTGCCAAGAGGGTGGGCCTGATTGCTGGGGGGCTAATCAGGGTCCAGCAAGTCTCGTAGATGACAGCAGTAGGTGCAAGCTGGGCGAGCAGGTGCTTCCTGAAGACACCTCCAGAAGCAACATCACCACAGCAGGCCCACAGCTCCTCACTTCTGCTCTTCGCTGTGGCTGTGGAAGCTGTGGTGTGAAGGCCCTCACTGGTTGGGACACATGGAGTTTTGCTCTTCTGTATAGTGGGAGCACAATGGCTTCAATGCTCAGCACAAGCAGTGCTCAGAACCTTCTGCCCATCGTGGTCATTGTTGCAATTCTTATTACCTCACCCTTTCGATGGATGGAGTAATGTTCCCAAGTGTCCACATCTGAGTGGCCAGAGCTCATGTGTCTGCCTCACGAGGGGCAGACAGCTGGGACTTAGGTCTAGAGAGGGAGAGACTGCCCCAGATATGCTGGAATCACATGGATCTTTGTAGGAAGAAGGGAGAAGACCAGAGAGAGAAGGCAGCGTGGCCCCAGGAACTGAGGGCGGGATAGAAAATGCCTCCAGCAGAGGAAGGAGGTGCAGGCCAGACAATGCAGAGTGTGTGTGAGCTCCCCTCCTCTGGCACTAAAGAGAAGGGGGTAAAGGTACAGAAATCCTTTATTGCTCAGCACAAGAGGGCTGCGGAAGCTGCTACAAGCCTCTGGGGGGGGGGGCAAGATGAGTGAGGGATTTTTGTTGGCTTGGACTAGGGATTTTTGTTGGTGGAGTTTATATGGATAGTGGGGTGTTGTAACCGGTGCTGATTGGGGACGTCTTGGCATGCAGGTGAAAAACAAAAGAGGAAGTTCATGGTTAACTAGGAGGAGGAAGACAAAGCTAGTCTAGGACTGGCATCATTGGTCTTGTGTCCTCACACCATGCTGAATTGCCACCATGATGACCCAGCTGCACGGGCACAGGCCTGTCAGTGTGGAGACCCCTGCAAGTGGGAGAGCATTCTCCCCAGCGGCCTGTAGAAGGCACGCAGCCCTGCAAGCCCTCGCCAACCTTTGAACCCAGATTGTATGATGTTGAGCCACTGAATTTGTGTTAATTTGTTACAGTGATCATAGGAAACCACACAGCTTTCCTGGCCAGAAACATTTGCCAGCCTCCCGTTGCCCATGGATCGCATTCTACCCTCCTGAGCCACTGTTACAACTGCAAGCTTTAGTCTCACAAACTTCTTGACAATAAGAAAGGATCTTTGGAACTGAGGCTCCCCAGAAACCTAGAAGCTTGAGTCAAAGCTCTCTGTCACCTTCAGTGTATGTTTCAGCCAGAGCTGGATGGACTGCCCTGAGAGCATCAGGCCTCACTGCCTTGTCTCTGGGCTTCAGGGCTCTGTCTTTAGCGTCCCCACGTGGGCTTCTTTGTATTCCAGGACCCACATCTGTCCTCAGCCCTCAGTGTCCCACCTGGACATCCTGGCCCACGCCCTCTGTTGTGAGGCCTCTGGAAGCCACTTCCAAACACACCTGTGACTGCACTCTTGTCGGGATGCTCACTGAAATAGTTGCTAGATAGATGCATGGCTGGATCAAGATGGGACACACGGAGAAAAGCACTCAACAAGAGCCTGTCTTTACTACATCTCTTGGAGACAGGGAAAGAAGTGGGGAGTCCCAGGAGGAGGTGGTGCGCCCATTCCCACAGCTGGAGGAGGTACGTCTTTACTTTCCACAATTCTAGAATTATTGGCCTCAAACTCACAGTGACCTTTCTGTCTCAACCTCCAGAGTGCTGGGATTACAGGCATGCACCATCAGGCCTTCCTGATTCTAGAACTACTGGGATTTTCCTCAAACATGATTTATTCTGTAATATTAATTTTTAGAATTAGAAATTTCTTTAAAAAGACAGAGGAAAAGATGGGTTTAGATTACCTACCAAGAACTATCTGTTCTTTCAAGACTCATTTTAAACCCTAGGCCCATGTAGAGGCCACTCTGTTTGCTCCAACACAGGAAAGAATGGGTTAAAAAGCTAACTGCTATGCTATAAACAATTTAAATTAATGATTGATTCCCTTAAAGACAGAGCAGGATCTATCATTGGCATGATAAGTGGCACAGAGTCCTCTATCTGCATATAGCAGTGTAGTCCTGCAGTATCTGGCAGTGAATATGAAAAAAATCAATTTTTCCTAGTTTCAAGCATATCTCCTGAGTCTGAGATATGTCTTGCTTGTTTTTCAAATATTGCTACAAGTAACTCAACTCCCTTTCCAGGGAGGTCTGTGGATGGGCTACCTGTTGGTGTTAATCCTCATTTCTGAAATACAACTCTCCCCCAAAGGCAGCCGCCCCCTCAGAGGGGATGGGCTGGGACTGGGTGAGTTTAACAGCAATTAAGCTTGGTTTCTACCACAACAATTGCATTTGTAATGAAAACTCCTCCTCACCAGCAGAGCATTTTGCTGGTTGCTCTGCTGTCTCCTCTGGTAGTGGGGCGCTGCCTCCCTTCTCAGGAGGCGCCCGTAGAGGCAGGTGCTCCTGGGGAGATGGCTGCTGCTTCGCCTCCTCATTTTGGCTGAGTCAGTACACAGCTTTTACAAAATTAGTTCCTTTCTTTCCCTTTTTGAAGTAATTATTTTTGCAAAGCCTTATGTTTACCGGGAAATGAACATGTTTTGTTCACCAGTACCCGGTTTAAGAAAAACACTCATGGTGGAGCAGCCCAAAGCCCCTTTTTGTTTTTTTGCCTCCCTTTCGGGGGTGCAGATGTCACACTCCTCAGCACTTGGAGGACGAATCTTCTTGAAGAAAAAGCAAGATGTCATGTCTTAGGTTAGATCAACTCCCCTATGAAAGAGTTTGTACCTTTCCAACAGGACAAGGGGTTACTCTCTGGGCCTAGCAGTGACCAAAAAACTGGGACTAAATATGCTCTGAAGAAGGCCTTGCCATGCGCAGTGCCTGAGCTGCAGCAGGCACAGGTGCACTGTGGGAGATCGCAGATGTTTGGGATCAATCTCAGCAGCGGGTGGACCCTGCTGCGTGTGCATGCAGGGGAGCTGGCCAAACGCACTGCTGCACTGCCGAGCGTCAGCCCCCAGCCTCAGCCACCCTGCAGGAGGCAGGGCCGCCATTCAGTGGATGGCTGGGGGCTAGAGCCTTTTCCCTAGGATACGCATGGTGCCTGAATTCCAGAAGGCCCTCATCCCCAACAAGCAGAAAGGAAGGGAAACCACAAAGGTTTCTCATCCATGACAATTTCAGGGTAAGGAGATTACATGAATGGTGACCAACACTCAGGCTGTGGAGTAGGGCCTTCTTTTTACTTTATCTAATTATTTATTTATTTTTTATTTAGGACAGAGTCTACAGGGACTGCAGGGTCTCATGACATGGATCAGACTCCCAGTGAGTCTCCTGTTTTCAGCCTCCCAAGTGCTGGGATTACAGGTGTGTGCACCATACCCAGTCAATTGCAGGCTCAGCCAGACCTGGGGATGAGGCTGGTGTGGTGCGCCGGGGATTGAACCATGGCCGCTGCCCTCTTAAGCAGGTGCTTTAGTCCGCTGAGCTATCAGGCCAGCGCCTATTTTTAGTTTTTAAAGAGAATGAAAAAATAGTAAAATAGAAACCATTACAAACGATACAGAATTTCACTAAACAAATTGAAGGAATTCCACAATGGTTGTTATATTTCATAATGTTGTCTTTAAATTAGTTGTTTAGATTGCCCGACATAAGCATGCAACATTGGTTTTAAAATTTTTAAGAAATTAAAAAGAAGAAAGAAATGTAAGCATTAACTGATCCTTTCAATATACAGTCAGAAATCAACAGTACCATTGTTCAATCTATCCCATATGTGTACATAAATATATCTTTTTCCCTTCCTTCTTTCTTGCTTTTGTCCTTTTCTTTAACTCAATTGTTTCTTCCCTTTGAACAGATTCTTTACCTTCCACTGTATCTACTGTACCTTTCAGGTCTGATTTACTCTTTCAGGTTTTTACAATAGCGAGACAATATGATGTTTATACATGTGAATCTGACTTATTTCACTTATAAGCATGGTCTCTAGTTGCATCTATTTACCTTGGAAAGCCTGGAGTTTATCTTTTTTATAGCTGAGTAGTACTCAATTGTATAAAAATGCCACGGGATCTTCTTCACATTCTGTTTCTTGATTCCCTCCAGCCACCCGGCATGTCCACCCAGGCCAGTCTAATTCTGCTGTCCTGCAGGAAGCCAATCATTGTACACCTCTCCTGAGATCTTGCCACGTTCCAGGTTGAGACTAGAGCTTCTCCCCTAATGCCAGGTGCTCCTGGTTACCACTGCTAAAGGCCCTCTGATAGGACATCTGTTCCCACTGACACACGCATGCCTGACCGGGGATTCCTAAGGGCAGTGACTGGGCCTCACATCCCCATTCCTTTCTTCCTTCACCCATTCCACAAATACTACCTGTCTTTTGAACAAGGATCTGGCACTGGGTGAATATTCAGCCAGTGTTTCCTGAATTAATGAAGAAGAGAACTATGGAGTTTCACAACTTCCAGAGGCCTTCCAAATGATTTACCTCAAATCTAACACAATACTGGAGATTTAAAATAGAATAAACAGTGGCCAGTGAGGTTGCATAGTTGAGTTCTGTCATATAAAACCTTCACTTGGGTCTGTGTCTTCATGTGCATTGGCTGGTTGTGCTTTGTTATGCAAACATTGATATTTCATCATATTTGGTATCTTCAAAGAAAATTATTTCTATTTGGTGTTGCTTGTAAACAAAAGTAGAACTGATTTTAATGTATTTATCTTGATTCAATAGCTTTATTACATTCTCTTCATATCCTAAGAGTTAATCTGCAGATACTTTAGATTTTTTCTTTTTTACATATACAATCAAGTTGTCTGTGAGTAAAGACAGTAATGGAATTCTAGTTTGGCAATTAAGTGGGGTTTTTTTTTAGCACTTTAAAGATGTTAATTAATTCCTTGTTTTCTAGATTCCATAATTTTTGTTGAGAAAGCAACTGTCAGTAATAGTTTTGCAACTTTGAACATAACATACCTGTTTAATGTATCTGCTTTAAGATTTTCTCTGTCTAGAATTTTCAGCAGTTCTAGTAGAAGGACTTCTACATGGTTGGTTTTGGGGTTACCTTGCTTGAATTTCATAGTGATTTGTGAATATACAGTTTTGACCTTTCATCATTTTGAAAAATGGTTAATCATTATCTCATCCTTTCTCCTGTTTTGAGGCTCTAGCTGTGCACACATTAGACCATGCACTAGGTCCTGGGTGACTTTTATTTTCTTTACTGTTTTCATTATATTTGCTCTTTGTTACTTAGTCTGGCATTTTCTGTTCACTTATCTTCTCCATGACTAGCCTTATTTTCTTCCCAGAGCCAGTATTCTGTTAATCCCACCAACTGATTTCATTCCCCTTCTTGTCTCTAGTTTTTGGTTGATTCCTTTACATTGTCTATCATCTGTCTTCTTGAATATATTAATGATAGTTCCTTCAGTATGATTAGGTAAGGTCATCCATTTGTCTATCCTATTGTCTTTTTCATCTTGGTTTTGTTCTTGGTATGCTTAACATTTTGTTTTTGACTAAATAACATGTATAGTGTGTGAAGCATGGGGTACAGTCAGCCCCAAACCCTGGTTGTCAGAGTGTGGACTCTGCCACTTCAGCCCACTCAGTGGCTGAGCCTTTTCCAGCTGGAGTCACAGGTTTTATATCTCCCTTTTTTTTTTTTCTCACTTCTCTTTCATGGATGTAGCTTTCCAAGAGGCCCAAACTTGGTTCTATGCATTTAATGGGGTCTATTTCTCTTAGTGAATGAAGAAATCAAATTTTTTTTCTTGGCCAAAAATTAAGGTCTGTGTTACACTCAGTTTCTGTCTACTTTGCAATTTCCTGTCCCATACAACTTGAGAATTCAGCAACTGCCTCAGTGAGGAACCATGAGTGCTATGCCCATTGCTTAGGGGGTAGTGGTCTTGATCCTGTTCAGTGTTCATGAAAGCCAACTTTGCCTCTCTGGTCCTGTGAAATTACCAGTCTTGGATAGCTTCTATCTCTTAGCCCCATGTCCTACGCAGATTCCCAGATATGGCCTTGAACCAGGATTCTGAAGTTTATCAGAGGGAAAGGAAAACTCGAGATCAGCTCACTTCTCTGAAGTTTGCTTCTCCAAGGAGCTAGGCCCACAAATTCTGCTCCCCTCAATATCATTCCAATGTCTTTTAAAGAAATAACTGTCTGTTGAGTATTTTCATGCTCTTTATGGTTCTTTTGTCACTATCAATCACTTACCTGTATAGCTATCATCTCTCTATAACCTACCAGTGTCTTTCATCTATGTTTCAGTCAGTCATCAATCTACAGTATATCTATTTAGCAGCTATCACTTATCAACTATGTATCTATCACCTGTCAATCATCTATCAAGTATTTATCCAGCATCCTTTTATCATCTATCAATAATCTGCTGCCATCTACTTATCCTTTATCATCTATATGTCATCTATCTTTTATCTCTCTGCTATCTACTAATCTTCTATCCTCTTTTACCTATTATTTATCCATCTGTTAACCACCTATCCCTTATCTATTTATCACCTATGGTTCACTTATCCATCAATCTATGCAGTAATTTGCTAGTCATTCTTGCTGGGAATGTGGAGTCTTCAAGCTAGGCTCTTTCCCTAGTTGTCAAAAGACCCTCTTCCATATTTCATCAGATGGTCAACTGGCTGTCGAGTGTTAATAAAGAAATCCCACACAGATAAACTAGTCTC
>NDGM011181055.1:0-14033 GCA_002564305.1 Octomys mimax | reverse complement strand
AAAAAAAAAAAACCAAAACAACGTTTTTTTTCTCCTTTCTTTTATGAATTCTAAGGCTACGGACTATTTCCTAAGTACTTGAAGTTTTTCTAGACTGACCTTGTGAACTCCTCTTTCAAAACTAGAAATTGACTGTTGCTGAAAAAATGATTCCTGATTGTTAAGAGAGAATAAGAATTTAATTTGGCCCACAGTGAAGGAAAACTCATTTCAAAGCTCTGTTTGATCTCAGTCTAAGAGGGGAGATGTTTAGGTAGGCGTTTGATTTAGCAAAACACCATAAGGCTTATTTTACAGAAGTATGTGTGTAGGTTTATCTGCAGACTAATGTGGGAAAGGGCTTTGAGGGCTAATGTCTTTTGTGATAAAGTAACATGATTCTGAACCATTCCTGTGAAGAGGAGACTGAATCCATTAGGCTCCGAGGTGAAAAAAAGGAAGATGTCCTCAAAAATAGGAATAATAAATTGAATCTTAGAGAAGATATCATTCTTTGTCATGATTCTGGACAAGGACAGTTCAGACAGTGTGGTCATGTTTATTACTATTCTTTTTTGCTTACTTCTTTGGTTTTTGTTGTTTTTTAACTCTTATTTTTTGGAGAGAGATTCTCACCGTATAGTAGAGGCTGTCCTTGAACTCACGTACGGCCCCCAGGCTGGCCTTGAACTCACAGTGATCCTCCTACCTCAGCCTCCCAAGTGCTCGATTACAGACGTGAGCCACCATGGCTAGCTTTTATTATTGTTCTCTACTCTGGTCCAGTCACCTTTTCATGTCTTTAACTCTTCAGTACAAATTCATACATAGACTGGCCTTTATTATTTGATGGGTAAAGAGATTAAATAGCCAAATTTAAGTAACAATGGGTGAAAATGAGACAAGCAGATGTAGAAACAAGGAGAGTGGGAAACATCAACTAAAAAATGCAGAAATTTCCAAAACAAAATGGCTAGAGCAATCAATCCCAATCTCGCACCAAAACTGAAGCCTCTAAGAGAGTGCAGACCAACCCACAGAATACAATATAGTAAATCGATTAATTGATTTACTTTTTAAGGATTAAAAAGGGACCTCTGAGGACTGTGAATATCTAATTATGTTTGTTTGTCACTTTGTGTTGAATCAGCTGGGTTTTGTATGATGAAATTTCTAAAAGTCTGCTGTGAAGGAGTTTTTTTTTTTTTTTAAGATNTTCTGAATATTATGCTGATTTTTAACTTGACTATCATTTAATTTTCAGACAGATTATTTAGCACTTTTCTGAGAAATATTGAGGGTTTTTTTGGTCAGAAATCTACATATAAATATACTTTTATATTCCTTTTAAAATATAGAACTTATTAATCATCATGTTCTAATAATTTTAAAAATAAAATTTTCTCCTGTCATTTATTTATTTTCTAGGCTATGAGTGACTGTTGTACTACCAAGAATATAGCTCTTGTTGCTTCTCTGAAAAACAGTGGGGAAAAGCTTGCTATTTCTCAACACCAGATGGTAGGAAAACACAGATGATACAAGAATGAAAAAGATAAGTTGTTTTGTTGTTCTCCCCAAGTTTCCCCATACTGGTCTAATGGTTTATATCTAAATCCTACCCCCAGTGTCATGGCTTTTGCCATGATCAGGGCTTTTGGGGGGGACAGCTAGATCATGGGTGTGTGATCACTGGATCAGACCATGATTAGCTTAGTGATGANATTACAAGAAGAAAAGCCTGAGCCTGGGTGTGTGGCACCAATCAATAGGCATTTAGCCTAGGTGGAATAAAAGGGAAAGAAAGAAGACAGGCTCAGTGCTTCATGCCTACCCTGACATGGACTGTTTCTTCTCTGTCATGCTGCCCCACCCTGGAAGCAGTGCATGACTATAGATGGAAATCTCTACAAACTATGGTGTAAAATAAATCTTTTTTTCTTTTAACTTGTGGATTTTGGGTATTTTGTCCCAGCAATGAGAAAGTAACTAAAACAGATCATGTTCCAAAGAAGTCTTATATAAGAGATAAACAATTTTGATATAATTCCCCTTTTTGTTTATTATCTGTCAAAGCTTTTCCTCCTTTTCCTACACAACACATAGTCCTTTCACCTGCAGTTCCGACCACAGAGCGAGGCCAATACTAAAACTGTGCATTTTTGACTTCTTGTTAGCCTTTTAAATTTAAATAATATTAGAATCTTGTTTCAGTATTGCTCATTTGATTTTTTTCTTTGAGGATTTCCCAATTAGTTTGACCCTATTTAGCATATTTTTTTTTTCTTTTTTTGCCATTTGTTTGACTTTAAACAATTCTGGTTTCCAGTTCTGTGTTTGGTTGTGGGGGGAGGATCACACATTGGTGAAAGCTTATCCTACCTTTATAACTACCTGGGTTGCCTATTCTTGACATGTGGACTTGAGTAGTTACAATATTTTCTTGTCTGTGCTCTTCCTTGAGGGGATATGCCAGTCAGGACTCCTTTTTGGTCGATGGAGGTTTCTCTCTTTGATTTTGGTGCTTCACTTTTTATCATGGGTACATTGCTCATTTTTCTGCTATGGACATCTCTGCTCATCTGAAATGCAGATTTGTTGTTACTGGACAATTCCAACTTCTGCCCCGAGCGCTGGTCTCTTGTTCAAAAAGTAGATGTCACCAATGGCATGCTAGCAGTGGTCTCCTATCTCTCTGTAAGTAGAGTTGTCCTGTATAGAAGGGTTGAGTTTGGCTTCCAGTTCTCTCTGCACTGTATTTTAGTAACTGTTCTTTTCAGAAAAGTGGAGAGGCAGAATTTCCTTGAATTAAACCTGAGATCTCACCAGCTTGAGTAACTACAAATTTGATTGAATGCTGCTAGGATTATGAATTGGAAGAAGATGAAAACTTTAGGCTTAACCCTCCAGTTTTTGTAGGGCTAGTTTGACTATATGTCACAATAATTCTTTTGTAGAGTATCCTTTCCTTTCCAATTGTTATATAGTAATTAGGGTAAATGTGTGTTAGGGCACTACCCTCCGTCTGGCCTCATGACAATGTCTACTGTCTGAATAATGGATCTCTATTCTAAAACAATCCTGCAATTTTCTTGAGTGAAACTCTGTGATTTCTAAATTGTAGAAAGTAAGATATGCACCTTGAGTTCTCTGGAGGCTATCAGGGCAGAGCATAATTTTGTCTCTGTTTTACCAAGACAAATGACGGTCATTCCAAAAATGTAGATCTGATTTTTGGCAGGAAGGCTTAGTAGCAGAATTCTTGGAGTTGGTTTGTGGTCAGATGAGATTCAACACACTACTTAGAATTGAAGTTCATTGGGTGTTTGTTTGCTTTTATCCTCTCTTTTTGAACTAGAAAATGACTTCTTTAATACTGAATTATACTTTTGGCAACTGTCAGTACAGAAGTGACATAATATATTCGGGAATTATTTTCCTATATTATGGTATTAGTAACTATGAGTATAATCTCATATATGGCTGTTTCTGGCAAAATGCCACTCTATGAAAAAAGGTGGCCCATGTGAGTCATTGAAAATAGTGCTTTCAGAGTAAGAGGAAGGCTTAAAATGCCCAGATGATGCAGTATTTAAAATATTTATCTACATCAAAAACATTGAGTTTATGACATTGTCAGGTTGCGTAAAAACAATTCTATTAAAAATTACACCAAACATTTTCTTTTTCTATAATTATACCAAATATAATTTCTTTTTCTAAAAAGAAAAAAAATGATTGTGGTGGACTAACTAACAGTCAAATTGTAATAGCCAACTACCAATGAATCAGGGTGGTGCTGTTTGTGGGTGGCACAAAGCAATCTGTTTTGATTGTTGTGAACAAGATAAAAAGAACTGGAAGGGAAGATGGCGAGCTGTTGATTCTCCTGGAGAAGTTTGTTGTGCTTTCCTGATATGAACTCAGCTGTTATCATCATTGGAGGAACTTGGGCCCTCCCTGTCTCTGAGGATGGCTGTGATTCTCTTCTGGGGAGCCCAGTCTTGAATTTGAGCATCTCTTCCCAGCATCAATGCAGATCCCTCAGCCTGTTGGCACAGATTATTCATCTTGCTGGTTCAGACTTCACAGCTTCCACCACTGACCTTTGGGCCATCCCAGTATAGGTCTTTGGTACAGACTTGCATGAGGCATCATGGTGGTCTCTAGACCTCCAGTTGTACTCATGGAGGATGTTACCATGGGCTGTAGGTTTGCAGGTGAACGTATATTGGCATAGAATTCAGACACTCAGATGAATTCTTTGGGTCTCTAATGGTTGGACAGATTTGCAACATTTTTCTGCATTTGACTTTCTGGGTTAATATTGTAAAGTAATCCTACAAATTATGTGTTCTGTATTAAACACATTCCCTTGCAAACCCTGGCTACAACAATGACAAATCAATACAGTGACACCTGCAGTCAAGCTTTACTCTTCAATAACTACATCTTTAAGAATGTTAGTTTTTCTTCAAATTTTATCCCTTAATAATTCTATTATCATGGCTTTCACATCAAGCTATCTTAAACGTCATTTTGAAGCTTGATAAACAAATCTTATTCATTTTAGTATCTCCCAGCATAACACGAATTTGGCACATAGGTCAACACTAAGAGATACTGAATTAATGACCCTGTAATCCAAAATTCAGGAAAGAAACTCTGTTTATACAATTGTGTTATGTTTTCTAGAGTCTCATCTGGTAAGAATCTGCTATTGATAGCATTCTACTGTGCCTAGGTTTTCCCCTCTGATCCTGGCATTTGAACCATTTTGACTAGATTTTTCACATTTCAAAGAAATTTTGTTACCAGCTACATTAAAATGAACCATTAAATGATCCAACATTGTAAGGTAAGCTATTTAAAAACTTAGGAAAATGTGGCTACAATAAAAGGGATCAGATATAGACAAGTGCCCTCAAAAAAAGATAAGCAAGCTATGCAGCAATGTATGCATCAAAATTATTGTGGCTATAATGTGAATTTTAAGTATATGGCTCAGGTTTTCATAAGTTTTTCACAAAAATGATACATGTCTGTAGTTTAGAAAATCAATTAAATCTACCAGGCATGCCCTAAGCCCAAGGAGTTCCTTCCTGTGTATTCCTCACACCTAAACACCTTTCCTAAGAGGCTATTAATATCTTTAGCTATTTAAAAGTTTCATCTGTTATTTTTCTTCTGATTTCTATGTTGGCATGCTTTCTAAATTTTAAAATGTAGGCATTATCCTCAGGTAAACCATTTTATAGAGCAATTTCTATATTTATGTAACAGAATTATTTTTGTTCCTTATTCTTTTAGTTTCATGTATGTCTGTCATTCTTCCTTCAGATATCGAGTAAGAATGTGAAATCCAAACAAATGTGGTAAGAGACACCAAATAAAGTATTGGCTCCATTTTGTTTCTCTTGAGCTTTTCTTGTTTTTTAGTTTCCATGAAGATTTGGGAATCTCTATGCCTAAGGAGTATAATTCTGCAGCTTCCATTTTCAATGCCTTAGAAATTTTTGTCTATTTCTCTTACATTTGCTCCCCTTATTCTGCATTTCACGCATTCTTTTTCAGGGGATTCTTCTATACTCAAGTAATTTTCAAAAAGATCAATTTGAAAACATGGTATATCTGAAAATGTGTTTAAGAGGACTTATTTTTGCTTAATATTTGACTAGAAATCTAACCTAGATATTATTTTTCTGAATCCCTGAAAATGTTGGTAACTTTTACCTTCTAGTGTTACTTGCTGTCTAAAATTCTTAGTCCATTAGAGGTACTGATCTCTTGTTTATGATTATTTTTGTAATTTAATACATTTTTGTAAAATTGATTTCTAATGTACTGAAATTTTAGGTGATATGCTTTGTTGTGAGCTCTATGTTTATCACTGCTATGGCTTGTAACTAGATGTCCCCCCAAAGGCTCACGTGGTCATGGTAGGGCTTTCAGAGCAGGCTGGGTCTAGTATGTGAAGCTGAGACTCAGGATGTGTGATTATTAGATTAGCCACAGATCTGTTTGGCGTTGACCTGAAGGTGGATAATGGGAAGGTCCACTCGGTGTGAGTGCTACCCATCCTCAGGTGGCTAGTGTGGCTATCATAAAGGACAGAAAAGGGCTGATGCAGTTGCTTGCTCCTTGCCTCCCTGCTACACGCCTGCTCTGCTGCCTTCCCGCCTCCTGCTCTATTTCTGCTCCACGATGCCCCCTTGACATGCCACCTTGGTTGGGAGTCACCCACCTAGGAACCGAAACCTTGCAAACTGGGAGCTATATATACTTTTCCTCCCTTAACTTGTAGATATTGAGTAATTTATCTCAGTAATTATGTAACTAGGATAATCACTTTGAAACAGTCTTCTTGTATTCCTTGATAATTTATTGTGGTTCTCTTTTAGAAACAGATATTGAATTGCTGGGATGATTTTCTAATTTCTTTACGAATGTTTCTGCTTCCATTTGTCTTTGTTTTCTGTGAAATTTCTCATTCTTATCTTCTTATATCTCACTAAAATTTTATTTATATTTTATTTTCCTGAAATTTCTTTTGTAATTTCTGAGGTTTGTTTTGAAAACACAGTATTCTTTTTTTACTGAATAGAAGCAGATAATTTCTAATTTATTCAAATATATTAAGTATAGCCTTCTCATTTTGTTCTCTGTGTTATGACAGTTTTTTTCAGAATTCTTCCTGTTTAGCTGTTGTAGTATTTGTTTTCACTATTAAAGCTTTTACTTAAATTTCTGAGACTGCTTTACTCTTAATTCATATGTAACTAATTGACAGAATGGTTGATGTGCATGCAAAAGGTTTGTTGATGTGGCCTCACTGTAGGCTAATTGGCAAGCACTAGGTATGTTACCCTGGGAACCCTAAATATTGATAACTATATGTATTCCCCCTGAACCATTTATAGGAGAAGCTCCTATAGTCTGGCTCACTAGGAATTGTGAGTGTGGAGTCAGAGCTGATTATAATTGCTGTATTAAACAGAATTTTCACACACACACACACACACACACACACACACACACACACACACCCCTGCTCCATTTTGGCCACAACACTTGCCATTCTTTCAAGTATATGGGCCGCATATTCTTAGGCTTTCTACCTATCATCATCTGCTTTCTGATGCTTAGATTAGTAACTTTCTCTGCTTGTTATCATCTTTCCAGATTTGTCGATGCCTGTTATTTGTTGAAATAATTTACACTGAATTTTCTAGTGTGCTTCTTGTCTTGCTTTGCCTGTCTTTTCTATATTCCTTTCAGCGTGTTGTTGGATGGAGAATAGAAGAGCTATGCAATCGTGTTCTGGCTGCCTGGTTCATGTGCAGGGGCCAGGAAGCGATCTGCAGATTATAGGTGCACTTTTGAAAAGCTGTGCTTTGTCTTACATTTGCATGGATGCTGAAGGTTAGTCCTGATTTCATTAGCATAGATTTTAGTGATTACTTTGCTTACTGCTGGAAGGTAACATAAAGGTAATTTTTAAAAATGTCCATAGGTACAGGAGTTGCTAGTGTTTTACACACGGCTCACTCCAGGTGGGAGTGCTCCCCTGACAGAAATAGCAACTTACCTGCTCCCATATGAGACTAAAACTTCCGCTGGAATAGACGTGCTGAGGGGAAAGAGTCAAGAATGCCCCATTCCCACTCTACTCCTCTATGTCAGGGCTTCCTAATTGAAACCACATTACATCTTGGAAAACTATCAAAATTATTTACCTGGATCTTAGCAGTTGGAGAGGAAAAGCTATGAATTGGGGATAAAAGAGGAGGACTACAGAGCACGGTGGAAGAAAGGGCTCAGGAAATGAACAGTTAGCTGTGAAGTGAAACTTGGCTTGGTGCTGTGAGCCTACTGGGGAAGCACTGCCACCATAGGCCTCCTGATCCTTCTTGTTCTCCTACAGCATACACCTGTTTTTTTTCTTTTTTGACAGATTCACAGATGCTCATTGACTCCTACATGTGAGGCTACTGGCTGGCTGGCAATGAAGTTGTTGATGACAGCTTCCTTCACCAGACTGCCAGCTCTCTGAAGCCATGGCTGTGTGCAGCTCATTATATCACTACTGTCTAAAGCCAGTGTTCAATTACATATGGAGGACCTCAGAAAATACTTGTGGAGTGAGTAAAACAAAAGCTTGTATTTTGCATAACTCCATGCCACCTTTAACTCCTGCAACCAAGTAAGATAAGTGAGATATGAAAAGTAGTTATCAGCCCAAATCGGGTTAGTTTTGGAATTGAGTTTTTAAGACAATTTTTATAAATTCCTCTCACAATGTCAGATTTTCATTCCAATAGCTGTGTGTGTCAATCGACTAAGACAGCCACAATCCGATTGTTGCACATATTTATCAGGTCAGCTTCTAGAATAACTAACTCATGCATTTTGACTTTAACTTGAGGGAATGTTAGGAACTTAATGATTGTGTCTCTTTATTAAACTCTTATCCAGGCATGGTTGCATACACTGTAATCCTACCATTTTGGGAGGCAGGGGCCCGGGTAAAAAGTTCAAGCCCAGCCAGGGAAATTTAGTGATTTAGCAAAACTTCATCTCAAAAGGGCTTGCAATGTAGCTCAGTATGAAGGCCCTGAATTCAATCCCAGTATTAACTGGGGGGAAAAGGATTAATACAACATGAAATTCTGAGCCCAGGAAACTAAATGCAAGATACAATTGTGTTGTTGCTAGATCAATGATTTTAAAGAAAACAGTTAATTACTTCGAATAGTGTTTATTTTCCCCCGATGGTTAAAATAATACATAATATTGTAAAGTTTACGTAGAAAGTCTTATCTGTACTAAAGCATGATAAACACATTTTGATTACTATTATAATACATTAGACACCTATATAAATATAGTGTATACTAGGAATTGCCAGTGTGGTAATAAGAGATAATAAGGGAATAGAGCCTTAAGTGCTTAATATTTGTGAATGAAAGTAGTGGATTTCATCCATCTATCATCCACATGCACTATGAAGACTTTAGGGAAGGATTTAGCTAAGCAGATTAATAATAAAGTTGAATGCAGTGATGGAAGCCTTGTAACTTATTGTTAAAAAATTTTGCTTTAAAATCTTGTCAATTGTTGATCAGACTAATAAGAACCTGTATGTTCTATAAACATGTACATAAATTTTATTTTAGTTTTAGTCCCTAAATTACTAGAATAATATATTAATATTTTATTGAACAGGACACTAAAATAACATAAAATATATATGAGTAGGGGCTGGCCAGATAGCTCAGCAGATTAAAGCGCCTGCTAGGCAGGCACAAGGACCAGGGTTCATCCCTGATGTACAGTGCTGGCCCCACCCCCAGGGCACACTGAGACTGTGATTCAGACTGGGCGTGGTGGCACAGACCTATAGTTCCAGTGCTTGGGAGGCTGAAAGCAGTACGATCACTATAAGTCTGATCTGTGCGTACCAAAATACAAAAACAAAACAAAACAAACAAACAAACAAAAAAAACACACCAAAAACTAAGCATTCTTTTGCTTTTCTTTTCCCATTAATCTTCATAATGATTATCAATATAAATATTTTAAATAGTCTGATATGTTATTCTACAGATTGAAGCACATATATGTCTTTATGTATTCTCTTTTGAAGACACTGCCACTTCTAAGTAAAGGAGTGTTGTTTTCAGGTAAGGTCTCATTTTTTTTTTTCTTCTAAGTACAGTGGATCCTTGACAAACTCAATTAATTTGCAGGGTCTGGTGATAAGTCAAATTGCTTGTAAGTAAAGACTGTTTTCCTTATAAGAAATAATGGAAATACCCATAATGCATTCCAAAACTTCCAAAGCAGTCCCTAACTAACCTTTTCATAATACAAAAGGGTTTTATAATGTATATAATTTATCAGGAACACCAATTATGTTCCTAGTGTATTCACCAAATAGTCAAAATGTGTCTAATTTACTAAAAAAAATTCATACTGTATTCACCATTTAAGTTGATATCTTTGGCTTGCAGGAAGGAGGATGCAATGGAAGATGGTTATTGTGTGGAAGGAGAGTCCCCTTCCACAGGAACAGCAGGAATCTGGCTCTCTCCTTGGGAGAGTCTGTAGCCCACTAGGACCTGCTTCTGGCTCAGTCTCAATCTTTTCAGAACTAAAAGCTGGTCTAAGTTTGTCTATTTCCCTTCTTTAACAGTGTTTTGTAGTATTACATGACATTTTTAGTAAGCAAGTGAATGCAATAATAAGCTTTTTTTCTGTCTAAGGGAGTCTTATCTATAAATACTTGTCATTTTGTCCATTTCTCAGGAGTTTGTTATTTAAGAAATTGCTGCACTGATTGTTGATACTTTCCCTCCATTTCAGAAAGCTGCTAGGCTGCTGTTCTCTGTTTCTCAGCCAGAAGAAGTTGCTGAAGTTCCTCCGCAGACAGTTCCCCTGAGTGCTCCTCCACCAGTTCCTCAACATTGCCCCTGTCTACCTGCAAGCCTGTGGACTCTGCAACAGTGATACTGTCATCAACCACCGGGTCAGTTGAAGGCTCAGGCTCCTTTACAGAGCCTTCCAAATCTTTCTTCTGTATAATTTTAGGCCACACTTTCTTCTAGGCAGATCTTTGTGTCCTTAAAGGGACAATGGCCCAGAATTTCTCAATTAAGCCTATGTATGAGAGGATGTTGTGATAGTCCTTCAAGAACTCCAGTAGTTAAATATGTATCTGAGACCATAGGGAAGCATTTTCAGAATAGCTCATTAGTGTACAGCTTCTTAAAGTTGGCTATAACCTACTGGTCTAGAGGCTGCAGTAGAGAAACTGTATGAGGTGGAGGAACTTGGCTGAAGGGCATAGGAATTCTTCAGCCAATTCTTCTTCCAAATGTCATGGGTGAACGGGAGCATTGTGGAGAGCCTTAGGTAGTATACCTTTGTTTGCTAGATATTTCTTGACTGTAAGACAGAAAGTCTTTCTGATCTACTCAAGAAAAAGTACTCTTTACCAGGCTATTATGTTAGATCTGCACATGACCTACAGCCTATTTTTCATGCTCTATGTTTTCTAAACACCGTAGGGGTTCAAAGTGATAAACCAAGAGAGGCTTTATCTTAATGTCACTCCCAACATTGGCACATAGAAATTACTTATCCTTCATAGGCTTGTGGCCTGGCATTTCCTTCTTTTCCTCGGAAATGTATGTTTTCCTGGTCATTTCCTCCCAGAAAAGGCCAGTTTCATCATAGTTGAAAACCTGATGAAAGAAAAAGCCATTTCTCTGTGTCATCACTTTGAAGTCATTTACAGCAGTTTTCCATGGCCCTTCTATCAATAACGACTGCTTCATCATGCCGAGTTACACTGTGAACCCCAGTTCTCTCTTTAAGATTGTACTACCCTGATGCTGCCAGAGTACGGTGGCTGTGGACAGGGTAGAGTGCAGTTGTTTAATCTCTTCATTATTTTCTGAGGAATCTGAAATGCCTCTCTCAAACTTCTTGTTAGTGGGACGGACCCAGGAGAATATAATCCATCTCATCCAAATCATCTCACTTGTCAGCTCAGAAGTGTGTTTTGGAATGCTCATTTCAGAATTAGCTGGTCATTAAAATGTAGCTATTCAGACTGATTAGATGTCAACACTTTTGACTTCCATCCTGAATATTCCACATCTTGAGAAGTGTTTTGGTACTTGCTGGATCTTCAGGTGTTCGCAGTCTCAAGGGCTACCATCCAGATTTTAGAAGTGCAAAGAGTAGACAGAAACTCTCCAGTGGTTTGTCAAAGACACCTCAATTTTATTCTGGCATTTAATCTGCCACAGAAGCAGTTTATTGCCTCATCTTCCTGAGTAACGTGGACACTGTCACTTAATTAACTCACCATTTGACTGCGTGTTTAAAACTGTCAGGTGGGAAGTAAATTTAGCAATGTCTTATGATTAATAAAATGCTAAAGTCTCATTTTGTGCGAGCCACAGAGCTGGCACCTGAACAAAATCTACCAGGTTTGTTGATTGTTATTTGGCTGATAATTATACAGACTGGCAGGAAAATAGCTGGTCTTGTTTGTTGTTTTAAGTATATATTTATTTTTGAAGCATAGCAATATGTCTATGTTGGGAGTTGGTGTAATTAGTAAAACTGACAAATAGTTCATATTTTAACACAATAAATGAGTTATTGGGTGCTTTACTAGGTAGACTTTGTTGAATAGAAATGTTTCAAGGTCTTGGTATTAACAGTTGCATATTTATTGTATGATTATTCATGTTAGGAGTCCATCCAGGGCTATTTGTAGCTATTTTGCTCCAAGTAAACGGCACAATGATTCTGAAAAGTAGACACCATTCTTCCAGTGTTACAAATAAACAAAGATGTGTAGTTATTTGCACAAGAACACTTACCTTATATTGACAGAGATTGCTTTAAATATAGGAGTTCCATGTCTGAATCCAGTATGTGTTTATTTCAATGGTAGAATTGCTTTGATTAAACCCATAATTGCTGTTGTAGCAATTGTGTTTGGAGACCTTGGCCATTGTTTATTTTTTTCAGCATCACACCATCCTATCTGTTCAAAGGAAATTGTGTTGGGGGCCCTAAAGACTATTACTGTGTCCAACGATCTGCTGAAAATAGTCTCAGGACTCAGCAGATAGTTGAATTCATGGTAAAATTTATTACAATGAAAAGATACAAATGAAATAAGGATAAGATAAAGGTCCATGGGCACAGTCTAGTGAACGCTATCTTTGGGGAAAACTTCCAAGTCATTTTTTGTTGGATATGCAGTAGAGGTATTGAATTTTTCCAGAAATATCTTGTGACAGTCTGTGAAGTGACCATCAAGGAAGTTCATCCAAGGCAAGACCAGGGAGCCATTCTTGAAGACATATTCTGACTAGCGTGCATCAAAACTTTAGATTTCCAGAAGGAAAGCAGACATTCATTTTAAGACGCAATAATTGTAGTAACAATTTAAGCACAGTGAGGTCTTTCATTATTTAAAGAGAGTTTTGTATTAGTGTAGGGAACTGTTTATCAGGCAAATTTTCAGGTAACAGCCAAGCCAAGGTGTGAGCAGGCTGTTCTAAAGAACACAAAATTTAACAGCTTCACAATTTTGTCCCCATTATGGACTTCTGGAATTTTCAATACAGTGTGGCAATGGGGTGGTTCTCTTCTGGTTATGGGTATTTGGTCTTTAATACACCTCACTTATCTGTATATTTGTTTCTTTTCCTGTATTTATGAAGTTTTTTGCCATTGTTCCTGTGAACAAGTTTTTTATGCCATTTATATTAGCTTCAGATATTTTTACTTATTCCAGTTATTCTGTTGGATAAAATTTTCATTTTCTCTTGCTATCTTTAAGTGGTCTTTGAGGAGGCAATCTTTGGAGGCATCGGTGTCTTCTAGCACTCAAGTTCTGTGCTCACATTGTTCTGTCCTGCTGCCCACATGGTCAATATGAATTTTAATCTCTTCAACTTCTGGTTGCAATCTTTTCATGCATTTTTATTCTTTGGTGAACTGGTGATTCCCATTTTACATTTTTAAAATCTCTTCTAGCTTTCTATTAGTGTTTTGAGAACTCTTGCATCTTTTTGGTTAATACTTCCATTATATGCTCAGTTATAGCTTCTCTAATCCCACTGACCTATATTCTTGAGCTGTTCTCTAACCTCCTTTGATATGCTTTTGAGTAACTCAGGTGTGGGGAATATACGGTTCTGCCCTTTCATGGCCCCTGGATTGTTTTTGAGGGACTTGGGAATTTGAGGAGGTGTTTTGTTGTCTTTCTTCCCATGTTTCTGGGTTTTTCGTTTGTTTGCTTTGTTTTTGCTGAGGCTTGTGAATGCTTGCAGTTTAAAGACATTGCTGCTAGTACACACACCTCTATAGTTTGCTTCTCATGACATACTCTGGGCATGGTTAGCTATAATCCCTTGCCACAGCCCAAAGTGCGCCCCTTTTCACTATTTCTGTGAAAGGCATATAGGTGTGTAAACTCAGCAAAATATTCTAAAAGAGTCCAGTAGCCCATAACAGCATTGGGT
>NDGM011181041.1:0-12286 GCA_002564305.1 Octomys mimax | reverse complement strand
ATTATTGAAACTGTCCTACTAATCGGTTTTGAAACTGTCTCATTGCTATTTGTTTCTCAACAATATTGATAAAAAAAATTAGCCCTTATTTTGTGTTTCCTTGAAAGATGTGCACAATCTTAAATTGATTCTTCTTCATTGTCATCGTGGCCTCCTCCTCCTCCTCCTCCTCCTCCTTCCTCTTCTTCTTCCTCTTCATCTTCCTCCTCCTCCTTCTCCTTCCTCCTCCTCGTTCCTCCTCCTCCTCCTCCTCCTCCTCCTCCTCCTCCTCTTCTTCTTCTTTTAGTGTATTTAGTATAGAATCTACAGGGTCTCACTACACAGATTGGACTCGTAGTGATCTTCCTGTTTTTCAGCTTCCCAAGTGCTGGGATTACAGGCACGTGACATCATGCCCAGTCCCAATTGCCATCTCAGCATGCCCTGGGGGCAGAGCCGGCACAGCAGGGCAGCAATCCAACCTTCATCCTCTGTGTCTGCCTAAGCAGGTACTTTAATCGCTGAGTTTTCCGGCCCACCAGCTTCTTCTTTTCTGTTGGTCTTTTTGAGACAAGGCCTTACAATTATAGTCTAGGCTGCCCTTGAATGCCCTGTGTAGCCCAGGTTGACCTTACCTTTGCAGCGATGCTTTGACTTCAGCCTCCCAAATGCTGCTGTCAAGGGATGGGCCACCACATGCAGTGATAAATTGCTAATCTTTCAAAATATGTTTTTCATTGTCAGAAACCATTTGGAATCAGTGGTTCAACATTTACGTTAAGTATGCCATTTGGTTTGCTCTCTCTTCAAAGCCAACAATTTGTGATATTGGTCACATCTTATTCCCTGCACTGAAATACTTTTACTTCTAGATAAGGATATAATTGCTTTGAGGTAGAGATTTCTAAACATATCTTAAATAGCAAGAGGTTAAAATTGTAAGCCTTCAACAAGTTTGCTTTTTGCTCATTCATTTAACCAAGCAAGAGCTTCTAGGAACCAAAAACAATTACATTGAATGAGTTGATAACACAAGAGTTAAATGTCTATTTTCTGAATGCATTACCAAGAATTGTTTTGGGGGAAAGAAATGGAGGCTCCATTACTATGCTGCAAGACTTTTCAAGATGGCAAGTACAAAATTGTTTCTTAATTCATATACTACTGCAAGACACCTTCAGCAATTAAACATATACTTATATTTTTATCTTAAACCACATCTATAATTGACCTTTCAGATTAACAAATAAAACAGTAACTGCTTATAAAAAGTTCATACCTAATAACAGAAACACACATATAAATAACTAATTAATATAGATTTTAATACACATAGTATTATAGACATGTCCCAGGTACAATAATAAAGCAATGTTATGAATATAATGATAATTAAACTATTTCTAGTTTAAAGTGACACAGAATCAAAATCCTAAGCATGTAGTTCAAGGCAGAGAAAAATATGCAAGTGTATTCAAAAACATATATCTTAAAACAAAAACAGGGAAAGCAATGAAAGGAAAAGAAATTTTGGGGGGGGTTGTTGGCAAATAGGTACAAAATATAAATCACGTTTAATAGTAATGAGTTTAGCAAATATAGGCAATATTCACGAGCACTTCAAGATGTGGAAGGTGACACTGACATAGGAAAAGGCCTCCGCAGAGATAGAAGACAAATAATCTCCTGAGCCATTCTTCTTTGTGCAAAACATGATTTGCATTTTCTTCTGTGGTAGGCATCATTTTTACCATCATTTTTTTACAAAAAGAAAACAGTAACTATTCACTTAGGGATACAGATGACTAAACAATAACTAAATGCAGAACAGAACTAGCCCTCCATTTGTATCTATTTCCTTTATTAGATTAAACTTTTAAGTCAGATTCCTGCTCAACTCTACTACAGGTAGCATGATGTGGGGTGTGGGAACATTGCTCCCCCTTCTATTTGAATTGGCACAACTCTCCAGGACAATTCTTTTCTCTCTTTTCTTTTTTTCTTTTTTCTTTCTTTTTCTTTTTCTTTTTTTTTAGAAAAGACAAACAAACAAACAAAACACAAAAATCAAAGTCCCAAGAAATCTCCAGCATGCTAGACCAGCACATATGTGTTGGATTTCCTGGCCTCACTTTCAGGAACCATTTTTTCCATTTGAGCCTCATTACAGATTTCACAAATATGGACTACATCTCACACGCATAATTGAATCTCAGGCCAGCCTGATAGCTCAGCAGACTACAGCGCCTGCCTAAGCAGAGCGCAGTGGCTGGGTTCGGTCCATGGTGTGCTGTTCCGGGGTGTGCTGAGATGATGATTGAGACTGGTCATGGTGGCACGAGCCTGAAATCCCAGCCCTTGGGAGGCCGTAAACAAGAGGATCACTATGGGCCTAATCTGTATAGTGAGGCTGTATAGACCCTGTAAACCCTGCCCTAAATACAAGGAGGAAAAAATGAATCAGAGTGAGTTCTATGGTGAGTATCCATGTTGGAAGCTCCTGCTATGACTCAGCACCATGTTGATCATTAGAAACATCCAGGGCAAGCTGCCTCCTTTTATCTTTTCTTTAACATAGGAATCAAATACCTTCATTAGAAATTAGATCCTTTAAAGAAATGATCCTGGAAAAACTGGCTTTCTACTTGATGAAGATGAAAATTATATCCATATCTTTCACCATGCACTAAAATAAAAGTGAAGTGGATCATGGACCTAAGTACTAAAATAGAAACACTTAAATCTGCTGGAAGACAAAATAGGTAGAACTCTTGAAGACTTTAGCATGGACAAAAAATTCATGAACAAAACCGCAATTGCACAGCAACTATCATAAAGAATCAATAATTGTAGGACCAGCGAGATAGTTCAGCAGACTAAGCACCTGCTTGGGAAAGTGCAGGGACGGGGGTTCAATTCTGAGCATCATATGTTGCACTGGTCCCGCACCCAGGTGCACTTAGCTGGCCACCAAGACTCAATATCTTGGTGCACACCTGTAATCCCAGTGCTGGGGAGGCTGAGACAGGGGGATCGCTATGAGTCTGAGCTGCATAGTGAGACCCTGTACCAAATACATTTTAAAAAAGAAGAAGAATCAACAATGGTGATCCCATCTTATTAAAAAGCTTCTGACAGCAAGAGAAAGCAGCACCAACAGAGTGAAGATACAACCCACTATGTGGGAAAAAGATGTTTTGAGCTGTTCCTTGAGGAAAGGACTAATATCTAGAACGTACAAAGAATGCAAAACATCAGATCCCGCAAATCTAAGGACTCAACCACTACCGAGTGACTGAAATGATCAAACATTTCTCTAGCACCTGATTTATTTTTGTGAGCTTTTATTTTCCTGTTATCTCGTCACCACGTTTCTGTTCATACCACGTTTTTGTTTTGGCTGACACAGACCTGACCTAAGCATATCTTCCAATTGTCTTCAATACATGTAGCTGCTTTTTCTTGGCTGTATGCTTGCAATTGTTTGCCGGGTCTATGGAAGAACCTGGAATCTGTCTCTCAGGTGCATCCCATAGTATCAGCCCACCATATAAGCATCTTAATCATTTAGGGAGTTTTTAACTAAAAGCTGACAACAAAAAGTTAATTAGCTCTAAATTTATAAAAACGTGCTCATTCACTTCTAATAAGATAAGGGAGTTACAGTAATATTCAGCTAGCACTGAGCCCCTAGAAGTCTCTACTTACAGCTTAAAGCTGATGGTCACCTTGGATTCCAACAGAAGCTCCAGAGGACTGAGAATGCCCCAAGCAGAAATAATCATCCCTTGGAGACTGAAATTACCTCCTCAAATAATAAGGGCTTTTGGAGTCATCGGGTAAAACTAGCACTGGGTAACAGTCTGTCACATGCAAACCCACCTCAGCTCATCTGTACAACTAGTCTTTCTTTCACTTGTGGACCAGTCTAAACCTCTTAATCAGAGCTTGCCCAAGCTTGCCCAACTTATCCTTACACAGTGAAGTCCTTTCCTATTTTCTCTTGCTGCCTATGATTCACACTGACATATTCTGAAATGTTTTATTTAGAACTTACTCCATGTGGCAAATGGAATTCACAGTTTCCTCTCTGAGATACCATCTATTTTTTTATTTTATTTTCATGCATTTGGTACGGGGTCTCACTACACAGCTCATATTCATAGTGATTCTTCTGTTTTTAGCCTCCCTAGTGGTGGGATCACAGGTTTGCATTACCATGCCTGTGGTTGGCTCACTGAGCCCTGGGGGTGGGGCCAGTGCAGCAAGTGGTGCTGGGGATCGAACCCTGGTTCCTGTACTTGTCTAAGCAGGTACTTAGTCCACTGAGCTATCTTTCCAGCCTGGAGCTACCACTTCAGATTACACTAGTGAGTGAAAATAATTTCCACAATGAAATCATAATCATGGTTAAACGACAGGCCTGATTCTCTGGGTGTCACAGCAGTGCTCACTTTCATCCTGCCCTGTTAACAGTGTGAATTACAAAGCAGATCTAATAAAGAAGGCTGGTAATGCGATAAAAGTTTCTTTAATATTTATGTAAGAATTTTCAGAAGTTTTAAGGGCATGAAAGAGATAATGTATGAGATCAAGTTTGGCAAATGAATGTAATATGATAGATGAACTGCTGTTGCATGTAAGTAAAATAGTATGGGTCCAGTATTCCTTGAGATTTGAGCATCTTTACTGGAAGAGTCATATATGCCTGAAATGTACATTTATCACCCGAGAAAAATGAACACTTGGAAAAATACATACACGAGTTTTCTGAAATACTGGTTTATAATCATTTGTATGTTATGTACATAAAGCAAGTACTACACATACTATTTATCCCGACTGCCCAAATCCAATTCATTAGTATCTCTAGGAATAAATTCATGAAATCATTATTTTAATAAGAAGCATAAAGGATTTTGATAAAGGTAGTTTGAAAATTTCTTTATGAGACAGTGATTTGGAGGAAACAGCACTACAGAAAAGATTAAAGATGGTACATGGATGTATCAGTCCGTCTTCCTTTTGATGAGACACAGTACCCGAGAGAAGTTTGATCAGGTTGATGTTTTCAGAAGACTCAGTTCTTAGTCAACTGGCACCAAGAAAAAGACGGTGGGTGAGTGAGGCAGAACAAAGACACTTAGCTCATGCTGGGCGTGACACATAGCAGGAGAACATGTCACAGATAAGGGGCAGGGACTATCTGCAGTTCCCACACTCACACCTCAGTTAACCCACCCACATGCGGCCAAAAGTGAGATTTACAATCCCTTGAGTGCCTCTCAAACCAATCAACTAAATGCAATGCAGCTTAGCTAGCACAAGGAATGATAGAGACAGATAGATGAAGGTAAAGATTTTAACAAAGATTTTAGGAGATACACATTTAAATGTTGTCATTGTAATGGAATTTGCAAAGTGATGTGTTTTAAGTGCTAATGGAAGGTGATCATTCAGACCTCTATGTGAAGCTAGTAAGTACAAACTGAAGAAGACATAAGGCTTTTGATTGCTTTTCCAGGACATGTGAAATTTATCATAATAGCTACCATTAAATTAGTGATAACATGTACCCGCCACTGCATGAGAGCTCCATAGTAAATTATCTAAGATCACAGCAACCCAGTGAGTTTTATCTCCTTACTATCTTATCTTTACATAATTGTTTATTGAGATAAAAAGGCTAGCAGATTTGCTGCCCCATAAAAGATGAGATATCGTCTTAGTTGTGTAGAGTTCAGCCTTAATCACTATGTGATATGAATATGGTGATGGCAGATTTTATGATAAATATTCAAGTATAGATACACTGAATTAATTCCATTCATTGGTTTGTTTTAATTCTGTAAATAGTTTCCAAGTATTTTTGATATTTCTACTAAATCCCTAGAAAAAGTTTTGAAGTTTATTTTGGAGTATGAAATGTCACTATAGAAATCAATTCAGATCTATTTGACATATATCTGAGCCATTTACTTTACCTCCATCCATCCTTGTCTTAGATGTACAGGAATATGTCCACAAAATTTGGAAAAATAAATGCAAATTCACTTAAATGAGTGGAAAAACCCATAACCAGTGTCAACTGTCAAATGAATTAGAGGAACAGAGTGAGTAATGGCTGAGTATATATAATTCTGCTGATGGTGTGGATTTAGAGAAACATATATGACATTTGTCCCACAAATAAAGTCAGAGAAAAGTGAACTGTTTTAAACACATTAGGTGTGTTGCTAGGGAACTTAGGAGTAACTTCTCTTAAAATAGGGTACCTGGATTGTTATCTTTATATCCTCAGAAAGTACCCATGCCACAAAGTCCAGGTCAAGATAAAAATGACAAGGGCTTGATGACTCCAAATGAGGTGACACTGAAAAAAATAAAAAAATAAAAAACCAAAATAGATGCTCCATTATTGTAAATAAAGACATAAATAAAAAATAAAACATTCTGAATGAATAAAAATTTTTAACACAAAAAGCACTTAATATCTGGTCTGAAAAACTTTATATATTAATAGGAATATAGAGTCAATATTCAATAATGAAAAGTGTGGTTTGTGTAAATTACCAGGAAAAAACAAGCAGGAATAATTATATATTGGGGAGATAATATAGTCTCTAAAGTGAAAATTGCGATAAAACTGTGCTATATGGAGCAATCTCATTTTGCCATTGTTAAAAAGTGACTCTAAGTGTACCCTCCCTGTGTTTTATTGAGTTTCATGAAAAAAAAAAATCTCCCTAAACTTTTTCCCCCTTAATCTCAGCACTAAACTGGACGATATAGGTAGGAAAGCCGAGTCATAGTCAGATCTTCCTCCCTACACAGCTGCTGTCAACTATCTCTTGCACACGCAGTTTTGTTCTACAGCCCTATCATTTCATCAATTAAAGAGAGAGTCATTCTTTGTAATAAGTCTATACACTAAGCCATTTCTGAATTTTTATCACACATTGCAAGTTATATTTTTGCATGATTTTGCAGGTTCATTGCAAGAGGCCCCAAAATCTTTATTCCAGTTGCCTTTGATTACTTATAGCTTTATAGAAATAAGCAGAAACAACTGAGGGTAGTTCATACAAATACTGATTAAAAATTACCAAGTATGCAACTCAGAATAAGATTAATATGAGTTGCTGAGGCAAGCATGGATACCTGAGATATGTAGCTAATTGCTCACGGAAAAAGTATGAGAGTGTTTAACAAGGGAATTTATCTCTGTTAGAATCTGACTTTCTGCTTTATTCATCACCAATTCTTGATTATCCCATGTACATTTTCTGTGCTCATATCCACATGCATTAGTATTAAACAACAAACAAACACAAAATGTCTTTTTTCCTTCCTGTTGGGACCTGAAACCTTAGCAGCTGAGCACCCTGAGTCAGGTCAATGCTAAGTTTCAGTAAGTGAAATCCCACACGGAACTTCTACAGGTTCATGTCTTGCTGTCCTTTAATGTTGGCTAAGCTTCCAATATTCCCAAAAATAAAATAGACTTCTATGACAGCTATCCCCAATACTGCAAACAAACAAAAAGCAGCAAGTGCAGCTATCCCAATTTCTGGGCTCTCAGATAGAAATGTTTGACTTGCTGAATCTTGGACATGCTTCTCCCCAGATTTGAGGCCCGTCTTACCATGCATGAAGAAAGGACCTGTTCTGATCTGAATCGTAAGTTGGCAAGACTTCTTCTCATGAGCAAAGTGTTTCTAAACTTGATGTTTCTAAACTGTAATCTATACATAAAGTAGAGAAGAAAATAGTATAGTGAAAAATAATGGTGAGAGAAAATGTCAGCATCTAAGGCCTTTAAATTATGTTTTAAATTTTCCATTACTCCTCCCTAAATATATGGATTATTAATGATTCAGGGAGTTGCAAATTTGTGGGATATTTCTGTGCTTTATAAATCTATAATCCTTTTGTATGAATAATATGATGCATATTTAACATCATTTTTAACACTTGATTATCTTACATGGTGAGAAATCTGGTAGCAGGTGTTAACAGGATTGGTTGATATATTGGTACACAGGTGGCCTCAGAGCTTCTCTGACCAGTAATTCATCTTGCCACTATTGAGGCTAGTATAGTACATGTTTTCCACACATAGGAACATGGTCATGTTTGGCATAACTTTTGTGATTATTTCTGTCAAAAGTGAGACGTACATATTCTTTTTTTTAAAAAAATGTATTTAGTCCAGGGTCTACAGGTTCTATAGGGTCTCACTATGTGTATTGAACTCATAGTGATTCTCCTGTTCACACCCTCCCAAGCGCTGGGGTTACAGGCACGTGCCACCACACCCAGTCTCAATCACCTTCTCAGTGCGCCCCAGGGGCAGAGTCGCAGGGCACGCCAGTTGGACCTCAGCTGCTGCGCTCTGCCTAATCAGGCGCTTTAATCTGCCGAGCTATCTGGCTGGCCCTGAACATATTCTTTCTCAATGTCTACTTTTAATAGAAGAGAAAAATTTCCCTAAATTCTTTCATTATGTATCACTGTATAGCACAGTTCATGTTCAGGATTTATTAATTTAATTATGTTAGAATTCAATTAATTTAATTTATTAATTTAATCATGTTAGAATTTAATCAATTCCTATGCTTAAATCAATCATGAAGAAAAGAGAGAGTGACTGGATTAGAAGAATTATTTCTTCTGGAGATTTGAGGACAGTTCCAACTTCCCTGCATATTGTAACATCTCATTCTTAAAATGAAAGCTCTGGGATTAAATTAAATGAGGAGAATGGGTCTTAAATAGAAAGCTAATAAATAGTTTCAAAATAAGTTCAATGAAAAAATACTTGAAAGTGTGAAAAATATTTTAGTCAAAAGTGTATACTTAGGTTTCTAAACTACTTTATACATATATATATATATATAAATATTAATTTAATTCATTTGTCTTTGCTTTCATTATTAACCCAGTTTATAAGAGCTGTAAAAATTATTTGTGTTTACAGCCCATGAGTAACATTGCTCTTTTTTTTTAATTTTAGGGAAGGGTCTACAGGGTGTTCAGGGTCTCACTGCTAGATTGGACTCCTAGTGATCTGCCTGTTTACAGCCTCCCAAGAGCTGGGATTACAGGCACGTGCCACCACGCCCAGTCTCAATTCTCTCTCAGCGTGCCCCGGGGGTGGAGCTGGCTGGCAACATTACATCTTTTTGTATGAAGGTGAAACACAGTGTTAGAGACATCTATTTACTTAACCTAATTCACAAAATGCAAAGTTATGATCCCCAGCTAGTGAGGCATATAGTTTGACATGGTTTCAAAATGATCCACCTTAGAAACTCATTGTTCAAATATTGCTTTTTTTTTCTTATATTAATCAGTAAGTGGGATATTAGTGAAATGCACTGTGAAAAAATACTTGGTACAAATCCAGCATAGCAAATTTCTGTAAAAATTGCATGAAAAATATATTTTGTGTAATCTCTTTAAAAGATAGTAAATTAAGTTCAGTGTATGTCAAAGATGCAGATTAATTCAGCAATAAAATAAATTGAATTTTCATCATGTAGGTACAAACTTTTATTGATAGTGCTATTTATTTTGGAAAACTTTTGAGAAGCTAGTCTAACACCTTACATACATTTTATAAAGGAAGTTTTATGTAGAATGATATTCACCCAGCTATGAATGATGACAGATTTTCAGCTATCTTTGCCATAATATATTCAAAGTAAGAAAAAGTAAATGTTACAAATGTAACTATTTAATAAAAAATTTGACAGCTATCAACATACATAGGTCAATATCAATAAAATTTGCTAGAATATTTTACTCACTATTAATTTGCAATTTCTTATTACTTATCTCTCTTGGTAACATCATGTAGTTTGAGTGGCTTCAGTTATCCTATCAGTCTCGAATTCACTTCTTATCATTCACAGGGCAGGCAGACAATAGTTGGCTTGTCAATCAAGCAATGACAAACATGATGTCCTAAATATTTCTACTTTGTATGTTATTTTAAAACACCTTGTAAATAGAAAGATGTAGAAATCCTTGATTTATCACAAAGGAGAACAAAGGGCCTACTAATCTCCCAATATTGTATTTTGTTTCCATATACCTTTATAATAAGGAATAAATATCATATGAATACAACTGCCTCAGCTTTGCTGAGACCTAAAGGAGCAGTTTCTTAGTAACAACTTACAAAGCTCATGTTAGTTTATACAAAATAATTACTATCTCACATGGAACGACTAAAAACCCCTCTGGTGTTTTAAAGAAAGAATATTAAGATACTACTAGTAAAAGACTTGAGGCACTATTAGAACAAAGGACACATTTATTTTTGAGGTGCGTGCCTACATTTGGCAAGGCCGTGATTTCATAATAACCAAAATTATAATAAAGGTCAAAATTTTAGGAAAATCATAGCATAAAGACACTAATGTTATGATGATATAATATTAAATCCAGGTATTATTTCTTAGTGATAAAATTAAACACAGAATCTCTTTCTGATCAGGAACTAGAAAGGCACTGAAAGGAAACTCAGTGGAAACTATATTTAGGTTCTGGGAAAGTTTGAAAATCTTGCTTACTTTCAGGCATAAGGGACATAAATTTAAGAATTTAAGGACAGACAACATAAGGTGGTCACAATGGCCACTTCTATAATGGAGATTGCTGAATATTTCCTGGCACTCTAGGAGACAATGTACTTTAATGTAGATTATATTGATTTACCCTAACATAACTGTTTCCTCTTACCTTGCAATAACTTGGAGCAAATCAATGCAATCTGCATTTCAATACTTTGTTTTTTACTGACTTCTTAATAGAGATGCTTGAAAAATTTGATTAGAGGACAATGTGCCCACACCTACTAATAACTGAATTTCATACAGGTAGGAAACTATACAGTAAAATAAATCACTTTATTTTTAAATCATCCAGAGGAATTATGACTTCTATGTTTCAGAACCTTTACCCATGATGCTACGACCTTGCTAACTTTGTTGACATGTCTGAGACACCTGCTTAAAAGCACTCTCATAACACTATTAAGGCTGTGTACTGTGTCATTATGGGAAAATACAAGCTGCGAATGCTATTGTCATTATGCTTACAACACATTTACCATCTTTCTCACTTTTTCCTTTTTAAAATTATTTTCTCTGTGATTACAATCTTTTCATAACTATGTAATATTACTTAAAAACATGTGGTAACAGTGTTTTGTAAACAATTTTCATAAAAATTTTGGATAATTTTTTCTATTATCTTAAAGTCTTTTATTTTTAGTGCCAGAAATCAAACTCAGGACCTTGACTTTGCCAGGCAAGTACTGTACCATTGAGCTATTTCCCAAGCTTTACCTTATATTCTTAAAATTAGATACACACAGTTAGAAGTCAGTGGCTGGCCTGGATAGTATCTCCTTTTTTTGTAAGTTGATTGATCAAGGCTTGGTGCATTATAAGTCTGAAAAATAAATCATAGAGCAACAGAGTCAATGATGAAAATTATCTGTTATAATCAGTTTAAAGTTATTATTCTGATATTATATCAATTTAAGGGGAGTAATTTTAGCTTAACTTTTCTTGCCTTCTTAGTATATTTGAACATTTTTAGGAAAACATAAAGAATCACATGAATTGAAGATTACAAAATATTTGATAATTATATAAATGGATGATTATATGTATATATGTGTATGCCACAGAGAAAAAAGTATTATCTATGTCTTCCAGTACTAGCAACAACTAATTACGTTGTAACTAAAATAAGAGCAATTAAATTTACTTAATAAATCTTGTAATTATTATTGGTTTAAGACATTCCAAATCCTTCTGTCAACTTCATGTGTGTATTTGTCACCTCTAAAATCAGTGTACAGTTATTATACATCATGATACATTTCTTTGAACTTCGTTTATTCTACTCTCTTCTTGGTGGGACTCTATGTACACTACATGCACCTATTTAGAATTCTCTGTGTCATACATCACTGGGTTTCTTTCAGAGTCTGCCTTATAAGCTTTTAATTTGATAAAATCTAATGAAGTACAATTAGAACATTTCTATTTTCTTGATCATTAAGTACCAGTCATGGGGATATTTGCAAGAACATTTCAGAATCTATTTTTGTGAACCTGAGAAATTGACATTTACAAGAACATTTGTGGCTGACATTCATAAAATGGACCAGTTAGGGCACTTAAAAGTAAACTCATATGAGCATTTGTAGATAAAAATAAATTTTAAGACATGTTCTTCTTGAAAAATTTTATTAAATTTTCTTATGCATCTGGTGACAGATAAGTAG
>NDGM011181040.1:0-22763 GCA_002564305.1 Octomys mimax | reverse complement strand
GATTGAACTCAGGCCCTTGCGCTTGCCAGGGAAGCACTTATTCCACTGAGCCACCTCCCTGGCTCGGTATGTTTTAATTTTATCAAAAAAGTCTTACAAAGGGGATCTTGGTACAAAGGCACTTTTTCAAAAACTAATTATTAAGTATGCATCCAATAACTAAAACTTAAAAATTCTAAGCAATACATTCCACAAAAATGGTACAAGTATGTGAAGAAAGTACAAATGCATTTGAAATCAACAAAACAAGCTCTGAAAAGACATTTACTGAACAAATCTTAGGATACTAGCACTCCTCGAAGTGTTTGGGAGTTTCCATGGTGTGGACTCTTTCTCTGAGTGACTTCCATTCTAGCAAGGAAGGACAGATAAAGAAGCACACATACAATAAATAACTATGTCACAGACCATTTTAATAAGTATCACATATGGGTCAATTTGTGCCATTCAATGGGACAAACATTGAGAAGATCGCATTTGACCAGAGGCCATGGGGCTTCAGAGGTTCCCAGACAGGGGCCCACCACGGAAGAGCTCCTGAGGGGCTGCCCGCCTGGTGACTCCAGGAGCAGCTACACAGCTGGGGCTCAGAGACCAAGGTGTGAGGAGTGTCACAGTGTGCGGTGGGAAAGCCTCATGCCTTTTACCTGCTTACTTATTGTTAGAGAGTGGTGCCTTAGTCTTGTCATATATATATATATATATATATATATATATATATATATATATAAACACAATTCATATAGGGTGCCCAAAGCAAAATCTGGAAAAAATCAGTGAAAGATGAACGGGATGAACACAATTCATATAGGGTGCCCAAAGCAAAATCCGGAAAAAATCAGTGAAAGATGAACGGGAACCAGAGTCAAATAAAAATGATAGAGTAGGTTAAAATTGGTATGTGGATGACTCAAGAACTAGGTGGTGGCATATCTGCACTTCAGCATACTACCAAGCTAGGAGTTTAATTCAGTAAAAAAAATTAGTAGTAAGGAAGTGGTGAAGGAGTTATTTTCTTTATGTTTTTAAATTTTATGTATTTGGTACAGGGTCTCACTATGCAGCTTGGACTCATAGTGCTTCTTGGGTTTCAGCCTCCTCAGCACTGGGATTACAGGTGTGTACCACCATGCCCAGACTCCGTGGCTGGCTCAGCATGCCCGAGGGCAAGGCCAGCGTGGCCTGTGGTACTTGCCAGGCAGGTGCTTAGATTGCTGAGCTATCTCCAGGGCCCATGAGTTTTTTTTTTTTTTAACTAAAAGCAGAGCTATATAACCATAAAATTAAATGGCATAATGACTGTGTTTGCATTGACCCATGCACAATAGGTATAGAATACACATTCTATTCATTAAAGGCACATAACTTCATGGTACAAATAGACACACGAATGCAAATGTACATATAATAGATACACAAACTTATCATGAGCAAGATGAATAGTAAGAAAGATGCATACTGATATATTTTTACAACAGGCAAGAGAAAATTGGAGTTATTAGAAACTAAGAAAGTAGCACAAATACTCCAATTTATGATGGGCCAGGAGATAAATGGAAACTTCAAAGGCCAAGTTTAATTTTGCTCTAGATCAGAGTATGCTGAAATCCAAAAGTTGCCAGCGAATGCAAATTAAAGTAAAAAATATTTATAATTTCGTTCCGCATGAAACCAGCAAACTTAAAGAGAAAAATGTTTCTGGGAGAGGCATGGCAAAAAATATTGCATGATGTTGCTGGCAAATGGGTTCTTAATTTCTCTTCTGAAAACAATGCGACGATCAAAATTATATAATAGTGAAATAAAAATTACATTATGAAATTCTGGTGAAGTCATAGAGCAAACTGCTGTCCCCAGTCAGACAGCCGTAAGGTGGACACAGAGAGCCCCAGCTTATGAGAACTGGAGAGTATTCGCCCATGTGCAGAGGCGACTGTGGGCACAGTGCCAGGCCACAGAGCCCTGCACAACGGTGGTCTCTGGACCTCAGTGTGGACACCAGTGGTAGGAGCAGCCTCAGAGTAGCTGCTGTGGGGGCGCCCTAACTGCTTTTGGGTTATGAATCCTGCAAGTCTGCTAGGTCCTTGCAGTGAACAGCAGAATAAACTTCCCTTGGGGTTCTGACAGTGAAGAGAAAAGAACTGTTTTCAAATATACCAGAGCATTTTGTTCTTACAGGGCCTGTCCTTAGGGGAACCGTTTCATCAGGGCTTGCCCTATCCAGGGGAGGGGAAAAGGCCAATTCCAGCTCCATTCAGCCTTGCAATCCGGGAAAAGGAGCTGCACCTCTCACCCACCGTGCCCTTGAATGTGGAGAAAGGAAAACAAGGATGTAGAGAGACCAGGGCAGAAGGGTTTTCAGTTTGAGTCCCTCCTGGGCAACTCAGCAAGACCCTGCTTCAAAATAAAAAAGTCTGGGGGTGTAGCTCAGTGCGAAGGCCTGGGCCTAGGCCCCAGTCGCAGAAAATGGAAGAATGGATGAATCTGAAGAAGCACAAAGAACAGGGCTCCTGAGAAGTGCTTGTGAAACTCATAGCACAGATGAAATGTACTTATAGGACCTAAGAACACGTCACCCCAGTCCCGCATTCCTAAAGGATCATTCACATCAGCTTGTTTCACCCAGTGCCTCATGTGAGGAAGATCTCTAAGACACACTGCAAGGCTAGCGATGAGTTTCCAAGAGATGCGACAAACACCAGAGTCAGAGTTACAGCGAGAATGTCGACGTTATCTAACCAAGAAATTTCTTAGAAATGATTCACATACTGAGGTCTTCAACGGAGAATGTAGAAAGTATGCAAGAAAAAGATAGCATCCAAAAGGGAGATAGCAATTCTGCAGAGAATCAAGAACTGATGCTGGTGGTGAGGAACGCTTTCTGGGCACTCCTCTGGGCTGGGGACGGCTGAGGAAGGAAGCTCCATGATCCAAGAGCTCGTTCTAACTTCCCAAACTGAGCAACGAAGAGAAGTAAGCCGCATCTAAGAAGGAACGACAGAAAGCAAGCTCATGAAACCTGTGAAGTGATACGCGAAGGTGCTGTTTGCGGTGCTTGTGCTGTTCTTTAGCTTCCTGGGTCCGAGGTTCAGTGTGTGACACAAATTTGAGGTAATTCTCAGTTGTTAGCGCCACCAGTGGTGCTTCTCTTTCTCTCCTGATACTCCATACCCCATGAAAAATCACTTCACAGTTGTTGGATTTCCTCGGGCTTACTTCTCTTTGCTGTTTAGTTTTGGATGTTTCCTCTCCACTGAGCCATTTTAAGCTAGACAGAGTATAGAATTTACAATCTCCACTGGCAGATTGTTACATTGTGAAACTCTACCATATACTTTAAGAATTAACACCAACTTTAGGAAATCACTTTCACAAAATACAAAAGCAGAGAATGCTTTCCAACTCATTTTATGAAGATCGTTTCTGTTGCTTCTAAAACTAACTTCTAAAAATAGAAAGGGGCTGGGGAGCTAGCTCAGCGGTCTAAGCACCTGCCTGGCAAGTGCAAGGACCAGGGTTCGTCCCTGGCACTGCATGCTGTGCAGGCCCCACACTGAGCTGGCCACTGAAACTGGGCATGGTGGCACATGCCTGTAACCCCAGTGTCAGGAAGGCTAAGACAGGAGGATCACTGTGAGTCTGAGCTGCATAGTAAGACCCTGTAACAAACAAACAAATAAAGAAATCCAGAGAAAACTACAAATCGATTCGCTCATAAACATATATGTTAAATTTCTCTTCAAGTCAGTAGAAGCAAATTTGAGTTCATCAATACTTGAAAAGAATCATAAAATGATCAAATGGAATCTGCTCCAACAATGAGAAACCATTCAGTTAATACAATGCAAGATGAGAAGAAATGATTGATGATATTCATTGATTCAGGAAAAGCATTTGGAGACATTTTTCACTGAAACACAATAAAGATTCAGAAAACTAGCTCTCTTGATTCCTGCTTGCTTTAAATACCTCTCCTTCCCTTTTCTATTACTATATATCTTTTTTTTTCGGAACCGGGGATTGAACTCAAGCCCTTGCGCTTACCAGGGAAGCACTTATTCCACTGAGCCATCTCCCTGGCCCCTCTATATATCTTTGAAACTAAAGTGCACCGTCATAGACCTTATGTGGTGTAGTTATGGTGTTTATGCCTTTCCACCCTGCTGGCCTCTCATACCTGAGAATATTTGTTCCACTTCTACCGGATGAGGTTATTAGGAGATAGAACTTATGTCTACCATTTAGCTACTTGTTTTCGTGTGTTTTCTTTTTTGCTTTTCTTTTCTACTACTTTCTTTTGTATAAACTATATTTATTCATGAGTTGCATTGTGAATTCATTTTCTTATTTCTTATTGCAATATTTGTTTAATTTCATGTTTATCCTGAGGATTACAATTAGCATATGAACTAACAGAGACCCAATTCTGATTCAGAGAAGCATAATCTTGGTCATATTCTAAAACTTTGCTTTGAACATTTCTATTACCTTTCCCTAATTTATGCTGTTATGACTACAAATTACATATCTATGGGTGGCGTGCCCATTAAGACATCCTTGTAAGTATTGCTTTATGTAGTCATCTTTCAAACTGATAGGGGAAAATGTCCAAAATAAAAAGTGTAATTATAGGGTTTTAATATGTATCTCTAAAGGTAACTTGGATTCAAATATGTCTTTACTTCTGCCTATAGAAATTCACCCTTGAATATTTCATTTCTATATCTCCTATTGATAAATTATCTCAATTTTTTGTTTCCTTAGGAGATTTTTAGGAGATGTTTTTTATTTACCCCATTTTTAAAGGTAGCTGCATGTCTATAATATTTTTGGTTGACATCTATCTAGCCCTCTGGCATTCATAGTTTCTAAACAGAAGTTTACTTTTTTATCTTACGCCATGTTTTATTTCCCTTTTTTTTCTGTACCAGGAGTTGAACTCAGGACCTTGTGCTTGCCAGGCAGGCACTCGTGCTGCTGAGTGGTATCCTCGACCCTTATGGAGGTTTTGCTGTGTGTACATGTTACGTTCCGACTCGTCACGTGACTCTGAAATGTTGTTCATTTTTAATGCAGTCTTCCGTGTTTCCACTCCTCAGATTGTACCATCCCACTTCACCTATCTTAAGTTCACTGACCTTTTCACCTTCTCTCCTCTCAGATCCTTGGTTGAACTCATCTCATGAGTTCTTTTTTTTTTTAACTTCAGCTCTCTTATTTTCATTTGATTCAATTCTATTATTTTCATTTGATCATTGTTGTTTCCCCTGTGTGCATGCTCTTTGCACGTGTTGGTTTTCAAGTTTTGTGATTTACATTTTGCTAACACCAGACATTTTAAATACTACTGTGTATGGTAAATCTGTCTGTCCATCTTGCTGTCTGTCTCTGTCTCTGTCTCTCTCTCTCTCTCTCTCACTGTTTCTCTCTGCCTCTCTGTCTTGCTGTCTCTGTCTCGCTGTCTCTGTCTCTCTCTGTCTTGCTGTCTCTCTCTGTCTCTTCCTCTCAGTTTCACTCTCCCTGTCTCTTCCTGTCTGTCTCACTGTCTCTGCCTCTCTCTTTCACGTACTACCACACAGTGTGTTGAGACACTCATTATGAAAGTAGATGCATCTGAGGCTTCACTGCGTGTATGCACGGAATCTCAAGGTTAACTATAGGTGAGATACAAGAACATTCTCAAAGCAACACATCCTGGTGTGTGTGTGTGTGTGTGTGTGTGAGAGAGAGAGAGAGAGAGAAAGAGAGAGAGAGAGAGAGAAAGAGGGAGAACGGAGACAGAGACCAAGACAAAAGGAAGAAAGAAAGAGGTTTCTTGTCCTAAGTTTTTGCTAGCTTGTTGTCATGCCTTCAGGGTTCCATGTCTTAAAACAACGTCTTATTTATTTTGAACAATTATCTCCAAGGAGAAAAGGATTTGTATTGGCCCGATCCAGTTGGCAAATACAGACCTGCTCAGAATGCAGTCTTTAGAGTCTTCGTTCAGCTGAACCTCTATAGACCCTTCCCTAAAATACAAAAAGTAAAAAAAAACCCAAAAAACTAAGAGACCTTGGGTGTCACCTCTGATATGTGAAATTCATGGGTTCCGTTAGCCCTATACTCACAGTGGTGAAACACTGACAAACTCAAAATCAACAACTTTCTTAGGCCCAGCAGTGAACAGCTCTGGCTGCAGCGCAAGCAGAACGCTAGGTAATACCGGAAACTACTAAGTAGTTATTTTGGCTTGCTGGAGGTTGAAGGCAGATCAGTATGAGGTCACTAGGGGCCCTCAGAGGGTCGGCAGAGTTCCCTCTCAAGATCCCTCAAGTTCTCAGAGGGATTCAAACCTGTTCCCCAACTGCCATGACAGGGGAGGGAAGAGTAGTTAGAAATGCACCCAGATTCTCCCGCCTGAAAGAGCTCAAGGCCCTAGAGAGGAAGGCTTTCTCCAGAAGTCACTTTTTGGGAGAAGAGGAACTCTGCTGCACTCTAGATCCATGCTGCACTGGAAAAGCCACCATGAAGCATGAGGGGCGGGCAGGGACTACCTAACCCTAAGGAAGGCACAGAGTGTGATGTTCATACGTGCGGGTCTGATTTGCTTCACTTATGAGTGTGGTCTCAAGCTGCACTCATTGACCTATAAAAGTCTCCAGTTTATCCTTCTTTATGGCTTAGTAGTACTCCATTATATAAATAAAACACGTCTTTCTTATTTATTCTTGGCTTGATGTGCATTTGGATTGTTTCCAAGATGTAGCTATGACAAACTGTGGTGCTATAAACATGGGTGCACATATATCGCTGCGGAATGATGCTTTTCATTCTTCAGGGAAGATATCCAGAAGTAGTGTGAGAAATTGAATAAGTTAATAAGATCCAAGTTGTATGATAGATGCTATGAATTGGGAAGAAAGTGTTCAAAAGAAAAGATAAACTGTGGTAGAGGAAAGGAAGAAAGGAAAACAATATATTTATAAACAGGTTGTTAAGATAGTTATACAGCTAGTTTCTCTTAATTGAAAGAAAGGTTTGTGCTAATTTTGTTTGGGCAACATATCACACCTGTACCTTCTACTTGGAATAATTACGATGAACAAACAGTGTGCAATGTATTAATTATCATAACTCTCCTGTTAACCTTTTTTGAAACTGTTTTATTATTATTTTATATTTTTAGCAGTCTTACCCACATTAAAATAAACACTACTAGAAATTCTACACTAAAGGTAAAATATAATATTTTACTATATTCAAAGATATCACATGACTTAAAATACTCATTATGTTGAAAATATCCATTTGGTTGGGTGAGGAATAATTTTGTTTCCTTTGCTGTGCAGTAACTACTTTGAAGGTAATGACAATACTATTAACTTGTTATTCTCTTATTTTGTATTATCAAGTAAAAATTTGTGTTTTTTATAAAGAAAAAATAACTTAGTTCCACTCAAACATAAATTTTAGCAATACAATTTCAGTTGAAATCAGTAGGTGTAATAATGTGATAGGTTTCCTGAATATGTTTTGTGATTAATATAGTGACATCACCAACAGGTCTTTTCAAAATCCCTTGTGGTAGCATTGGGGAGGCAGCTCAACACTTGGCTTAGTGTTCTGTTATGCTTACTGACAACGCCTGGTTAATAAAAATGCAACTGTATGTACAGTGATAACCAATCATAGCATGAAAATATTTATCCCAGATCTTCTTTCCTTTCTGCGTTATCTGGAAGCACAACAGACTGACTGGCAGCGCAGCCTGTGGCTCTCTTCAGGTCGCCCTCTGTTAGTCTTTTGCTTCATTTTTACCTCTCCCCTCACCCACTCTTTGCTGTTCCTGGCTTTCCTTCTCCATGACAGACAGAACCTGCTCCTCTTTGCCTCTCACTTTCAAACTGCCCAGTGCGCAGGGTAAGCCATGACCCAGCGGAGAAACCGATTCCAGAGTTTGATGGCAAGAGCAACATCAAATGCAAAGACCATGTACGTGCCGGGGTGGGGGAACTGCAGCTGCTCTGGAAGCCGCTGTCTTCATTTTGGAGGCATGAAAGTTTCCTAGCATTTGAGTCACAGAAAGTGCTGAATGGCATTTGTCCCCCAACTGATTGACTGACTGACTGAATTTGTGATAGGCATTCAGATTTCTAGCTGAAGAATAACTTTATATACAATTACTTTGCTCATATATAAAAAAAGCTGCTTTGAAGGGATGGTATGCATAAATGTTACTTTATGTTGTGGCTGTTCATTCTTATTTGAGATTAAGAAATGCAATAAAATGCATACATATTTCATAACAGCAAAGTGTTAAAAATAGATTACTTAACATGCTTTTGCAGGTTAGAGGTTCTAAACACAGAAATAATGAGGAAGAAACAACTCCAGCATTTTGCTAGTAGGATAAAAATGGAATATAACAGCAACACGAGGACATACTTCCTCTCTGGAGAGGAACAGACAGGATGGCATATGCTTTTCTTAGCACAGAGCTGCTGGGTTCTGGGTGCCGGGTGCACGGAGCACCACCGTGTACTCAGCCGACTCAGCTTTGCAAACACTCAGGAGCCGCACCACGCAAAGGCAGCCCAGCAGTCTAGAGTAGCACACTGTGGAAAACACACTGAAGACACTGGAGTGACCTGAGATGCTTTTACTAGGTGTCTAGGCTAATTAGATGTTCTGTCATCATCCCTAAAATGTTAGGGTCTGTTTTCATTCGTTCCGGGACTGTGGGCCCTTAAATTTCTGAATAATGCAACAGTTGGTCCAACAAAAAATTTAGAAATTGGAAGAGGTGATGGAACTATATGGGCTCAAGTATTGCTTGGAGATCTACTAGTGACAGAGGGCATCGCTCGTGATGTGATGAGCCCTCACCTGGGAAGGACTCCTGTCCTTGAATCACTGCCTGGGATGGCCATGAGGTCTGCACGTCTTGGTCTGATGAGTGGGCTGCGCAGATGCGGCATAGTTGGCTAGCTCCCACCTCTCTGCTGCTCTTCAAATTGCGTTCCTCTCTTCTCTCATCTGTCAACTCTTCTGCCTGGCTGTGGAAACAGGACCAGTTACTAATCAAGGCCAGCGACGACCACGACAGCACTGGGGTGCCATGTTTCATCTGTCAGGGATCATCTATCACTCCTCTCCCTGTCAAAAAGTAAATTAAATGAGACTTTTTTAAATCTCTATTTCTGCCTTGATTAAAGGCCTGTGTCTTCCCTAGGCATCGCCTCACACAATCTGTACTCAAGAGACACTCGGCGTTCTTAAAACATCATCTGGACAGAGTGAGCCTGTCTCCGTGGGTCATCATTTTTCAGAGTCAGTTGGTTTTCATGGACTATAGGCTAGATAATCTAGACCTCCTTTGGGGTGTTAATTAAGAAGAGTATCCAAAATTAATCAGCAGACTCACTAGGGCGAAGGGGAGCTGTCTGAGACCTTGGACTCTAATACGCTTCTGGTGCAGGGAAATGAGCCTTCGGCTACTGACAAAAACCCAACAAGTGCACAGACGGCAATGTGACATAAAAATTTATATATATATGCAAGTATACGCTCATTTTTCTTGTCAGCTTGTCAACTTCAATTATAAGGGCTGATTTGCTATTTGGCCAATCTCAAGACTGTAGAAGTTGACCAGTTGAAAAGCATCGTATGGTCAATGTCTTCGAAGAACAATGGAACAGGAGGGCAAGGGATGAATAAATGTTTGGAGTCTGCACGGGGCATAAAAATACTAGTTGTGTGGCTGAACTGTGAACATTTCAAGAAGGAATATAATTTCAAGTAAGAAAATATACTTTGAGTAAAATAAATATTGATAATTGATGGAAATAATTGATTCAGGAAGGGCAGTTTTATGACTATTTAAAATATTTCTCAATGTGTTCTAATATATTTTGCTCCAATATGGAAAGCGGGGACCTTTCAGCCAACAGTGACCTTTCCGGCATTTCTTGGGTTTTGAAACCTAATACAAAACGAATATCTTTGGTCTTTAACAAGCATTGTTATCTCACTTGCAACATTGTAGAATGAACCACCTCTTTTATATTGTGCTCAGTTAATAAAATTTTAATGTCTCTCCACTCTCCGCCGTGAACGCTCCCCCACTCCGTAACCTCTGCTGTCCAGGTCAGAGGGATGGCTTCTCCTCGTATCCCTCACACCTTGCACGCCTTTTCCAGTGCTGGCGGGATCGAGACCCTGCTTCCACCCTTGCGCACTCTGAGCGCTGTTTTCCAGGTGGCAGACCCAGGGCGCTATGTTCTCTGAAGACTGAAGTGCCTTCAAAACCTGATCCTGCCCATGTCTACGAGAAGCGAGTAACCACTCGTCCATCCTGCGGCGGCGGCACTGGGGCCCCAGGCCGCTGGCCCTGGTCCTGAGCTTTGGACTGAATCCATTACTGGAACAGTTTCCAAGGCAGGAGTGGCACAACTTGCAAAATGGCCAGAGCCATTTTTCCACAAAAATGTCATCTCACTCTAAAGCAACTCACTTAGATATGGTAAAAAATTAAATAAAAACAAGGTCAGTAACTTTTCACATTTTCTTAGGAAAATAAGATGTTCATTTCAATAATTCAATTGCCTGTCTTAACACTGTACATTACTATTGCCTATAAACTATAAATTCATACACTTTATTTCTCAATTCCTGCTTGACTTCTTAAATGTATTTTCACCAAATTATATATTTTACCCTATTTTATTTAATCTTTTTTTTTTTGGTCTTTTTCAGACAGGGTCTCACTATGCAGCTCAGGCTGCTGTGAGCTCACTTTGTAGCCCACACTGGTCATGACCTCGCAATGATCCTCCTGTCTCAGCCTCCCAAGTGCTGGGATTATTTTATTTAATCTTATTAATATTTATGAAACAATTTACATGTTTCACAGGACTTAGATCCAAAATGATTTGCTAACAAAACAGAAGTTTATGTAAAAGTTAAAAAAAAGTTCAATGATTAATTTGAAGGAAAACAGAACATTTTTTTCCTTTGATTTTTAACTAGAGGCATAGCATATAAAAATTTAGAATGGAAAAGGAGTTTTTAAACCTTTACAAATTTTCTTTGACTCATTTCTCTAAATATTGGGAAGAAAACTTCATAATAGTCATATTTTCCTTAACTGACTTAGAATAATTTAATGGCCTCTTAAATATGGTTTTCCAAAACTTTCTAGCTTTTTATCTGCACTTTGAAAAAGTATAGTCTAAATATCCCTTTTTCTAGGTTAGTACTTCCACCTACTCTCTTCAAAGTGTAATCTTACAGTCAAAACGTACCCACAGTTCTCTCAGCTCCTACCTTCTGTCACTCAACAAATAGGCTGTGACTGCTGCTGTGTGTGCTGCCGTAGATGGTACATGGCTCACGATAGGTCATTTCTCTGAAGCAATATAAGCTGTCATTCAAAAAATATATCTCAGTAGAAAATGTATTGTCATAAGGAATCAGAACATTCGGGACCCACTCAACACGGAGTCAGTGCACCCTAGCCCAGCATTGCCATGCCTGCAGCTCACGGAGCCCCCACCAGAAGCCACTCTCCGGGTGCTGTGGGGCCTAGAGAGTGGCGTCTGTTTTCAGAGGGAGGATGTTCCCTTTGCCTGCAGCTTAATAACTTCTGGGTTCTTTCAGCTGTCTCTGAGGCTATGAATTATAACTATGGAAGACAGGGTATTATCCTAACCAACTGTGGGCTGTACATGAATTCACTGGTCTGATGAGAGCTTGAGGAGAGTATGCAAACCAGAGAAGAATAACCCAGTTACTTCACCTTCACAGGAAAAGGAAGCGAGCAGAGAAAATTTTGCTTCCCAGAAACCTTTGGGTGACGATGCCCACATGGGAATATCAGAGTTATTAAGAAGAAGTACAGTGGCCAGTTAATACATGAAAAGGTGCTTAACATCCCTGGCCACTAGAGAACGCAAAGTAAAGCCACAGTAAGATCTCATCTTCCTCCAGAAAGAATGATGATCGTGAAGAAATTATTAACAAATGCTGGTCAGGCTGTGGGGAAGAGAACTTGTCTCCATTATTGATGGGGACGTAAACTGGTATCAATAGTTTGGTAATCAGTACAGCGATTCCTCAAAAACTAAAAGTAGAAATTCCATTCTAGCCAGGTAGTCTCCTACAGGGCATCATCCCCAAAGAGTTAAAGATATCACATTACAGGAAAACTGTAAAGATGTCACATTACAGGAAAACACATGCAAACTCATGTTTATAGCAGCATACACCATAATATCTAAGTCTTGGAAGTGGCCTGTATGTTCAGCAACTGATGAACATACAAAGAAAATGTGTCATGTATATGCAATGGAGTAATACTCTGCCATAAAGAAGGATAAAGCTGGGGCATCCATAGGAAAATGCTGAGTGAAATAAATCAGACACAAACACACACACACACACTCACTCACCAGACATAGCTTAAATATTGCATGCTTTAACATGAGAAACCCAAAATATAAATAAAAAGCAAACTACACAGGTGATAGTAGTACAGAAGGAGAAGGACTTCTGCAAGTGGGCAAGGGAATAAGAGATGGAGGTGGGGGAAGGGAGGTGAGGAAAGGGGTGAGGAAAGGAAAGCTGGGCTCCTGCCCCTGCTCCTGCTGCAGAGCGACCTGCTGTGTACCACAACCATGGACTCATAAAAAATAAAATCAGAAAAAGAAAAAGTAAGCCCAGGATTGGGTCCAGCGTGTGCCGCTCACTTCTGTGAGAGGAGCTGTCATTCGTCTCTGACAGTGTTTCTCTTGTGATGGGCAGCAGTGGCCTCTAATAAATCCTGGGAAGATCTTTCCAGTGTCGTGCAGTCTGCTTAGTTCAGCAGCCCAAGTCTTTACAAGTCTTAGAACTTGTCATTGGGAATTTCTCCAAGGGTTCATTGAAACATTATTACTGATAGCAAATTACATGTTGAGAGTCGATCAAATTCATTTTGAAGAGTTGTATGTCATGTAGTCTTGGAAAATCAATCTAATTCTTCTGAATTAAAAATGTGGTGGGACTGTAAACTAAAAAGGCTTACAGGTGATTTAGAAAGCAAGTCCCCCAAAATGGAGAGCTCAAAACATTCTAAGAAAAACCATCATTACACTGAGTGCAAAATCTGTCCAGACTGTCCATACCTGCCCTTCCCCATGGACCTGTCCATACCCGCCCTTCCCCATGGACCTGTCCAAATGATGGTTTATAATGTCAAAGCCTCTCTGTCCACCCAGGGCTCCCATTGGCTGGTAACTTGCTGATGAACCAAAGCCCAAGGGTGTGACCACTTTGGTACAAGTATACAAAGGTGAGACAGGGCCACCTGGGGCAGTCTAGAGAGTGGGCCTCTGCTAGGAAGAATGGCTAGACCCTCAACTGGAAGGTGCCAGCTGCATAGATCTTCTGAAAATGTTGAACCAAGAACTCTTCTGGGAAAGAAGAGAAGGGCCCTTCAGTGCCTAAAGCTAAGGGCAAGGCTTGTGGACCATCCTACCCCTGTCCCCTTTGTCCCCTTGACAACCCTCCCAAGGCCCTCACGAGTCCTCAGACTGTACTCCTTTCCCATGAAGCCCCTGCTCCCATCACTTGTCTCTCTCCCACCCAAACCAGAGCTCTTCTGTGATCTCCCCATGTCCTTCTAGGTAAACAAGAAATCAAGCAGGGCCAAGAGAACCCAGATTGAGACTGTGGGAGCCTGTTTGAGTAGAATTATGTCGCAACTCTACAAAGCTTTCCCAAATTCATCTCCCACCCCTTCTATCTACTTGCACGTAATTTTCCATATCCAATCTCAGGGACAGGGTCCTTCCTCCACACTATTCCTAAAGCCACCCCTATTCAGTGGTACATTCTGCTTGGTCCTATCCTCACTTAATTTTCAACTTACCTGATTTGTCCCATTAACAGGGTCATACCTAACACATTGGAAAGATATACATGTTTCCCTCCTACTAATTTTTCTTATGCACTTTGAACATTACTTACTTCCTGATTACCTAATTTTTTTTTATTTACATCATTCCAATGCCTAAGATGCTGAACATTTTTCAATACCTCTTTTGGTAATTTTATTTCATCTTTGAAGTGTCAGTTTATTTATATTGCTCATCGTTGATTGGATCTTTTATCTTGGAGGGGTAATAAAGAATCTTAGATATGTTTTTAAAACATGAAGAGGTGTTTTTGAAATGAAATGAATAAGTGGTATTTCTTTGAGTTGATTGCAAAAAAATAATTTGTCCAGATATTTCTAGTTAGGGCATCATTTACTTTTAAACCTTCACTTGCTGTTTGGTACACTTAGAAGGTAGTTGTATTTTATACTGGCATTTTTTGTGCTTACACTTACAATAAATATATTTCCAGTGAGATATATCTGTGGCTTGTTATTTACATTCTAAAACATAAAACATAAAAGACTTTAATCTTTTCCTGAAGATCTGACCTATTGTCTACCAAGATGTTAAAAAAGCAGGAATTTTAGAATAGTTATTTTATGCAGAAGTGGTAAGTTTAATGCATATTCTACCCTGAGCAATAAATGAACTTGAAAATGCAAATGAGCCTGAAATATTTAGATTACATTGGATAGTAAGAGATATTCATTACTGCCTCAATCTATAGTGTTTTTAAGTATTCTTTTCCTACAAAGCCTGTGAAGCATATACTATGCTACCTTGATTCTCATAGCATTCTGGGAGAATATAATTGTGCTCTCCTGTAGATGTAGTAATAAAAGCTCAGCCAGCTTTTCTTTCCCTACTATTTAAAGAAAGGAAGATACGGACCAAACTACTCTTTACTTGCTGAAACCACAAATGATGAATTTCTGAGGTTAAATGGGGGCACTAAGATTGCTTTAGTAGGACATGAATACCTACAGCCAAAATCAGTATGTCATATCTGGGTGCAAAAAAAATGTATACACTGGAATATGTAAGACATACATGGAGAAATATAAGTGAATATACAGAAATCCCTTGAAATTTGTGGGACACTAGTTCTAGAAACTCAAAATGAAAGAAAATCCTGAGAGGCTAAAAGCTTTGTTTAGAAAATAATAACCTGTCACAAAGGTCTGTACACAGCCAACATAGACTCAAATTTAAAAAAAAAAAATTTTTTTTTTTGATCTGAGTTTAGTTGACGTCATGGATGTGGAGCCCATAGTTGCCGAGAGGAGTGTACCCCACAGTGAGCATGGGCATAGTGTCCTACACCTTGAGGAGTGTGGATCCTTACTTCAGACTTTTGAGTCCTGACTTGTGTTTAGGCACTAAGCATATGTCAACCTGGAACCCTTAGGTTGAAATGAAACTTTTTAATTTCTTGGATTATATTTAAAATTTGAGATTTAGAAGGCAATCAAGTATTTATTGTTTAATAATTCAATTTAGATCTTAGATACCTTTGCCAAAATATTTTGTTATAATTAGACAATTTAATAATTTAGATGGAATATTTAGATCAAAAACATCTCAACAAATTTCATTTATGCCAACCATGATGAACCGGTATAATACTAACTAGTTAATAATTAATACATACAATTAATATTAAAAGAAGCACATATGTCTTCATTGCTCTCTTGTTTCTCAGACCAATAACTCATCTTTTTTGCATTTTCATGTGACAAAATTCTGTGAACTACTTTTCATAATATCCTATATGCTACGATAGTGTTAACTTTTACAATTTGGAGAGTAGATCTACTGCTAGAATATGACAGAAATTAGTTAATTTGTGAAAACTTCAAAAATGTGTAAACCACATTTCCATTTAATCTAAACTTTGAAGAGTTATGTTAGCTAGTGAAGATAAGAGTGATAGTTAGAACTGTTAGGATGACAAATTTTATGTATTTTTTAAATTAATCATTTTAAATGCTATGGATACTTAAACTCTTTATTTTAAAGTGTATTTCTCAGAATGTTTTCAATATTGTTGCAGAATTTTGTTACATTGTAGCTTAAATTTTATAGTATACATTTTAAGCAGGTCAGCCTTAAAGATTCATCCTTAAAACAAATGATTATATGTATTTATATTATCTATATTATCTCTAGTATAGAACATGATATGTGATGTTATAAATAATGGATATTACATACTATACAATATTTTGTTTTTTCCATAGTGCAGAAAATAAAGGTGCTAGAAACACACACACACACACACACACACACACACACACCTATGAATGGAAAAATATTTGGTAAATTTGATAAAAATAAGAAAATAGGAAAATCATTAAAAATTATTTAGAAGACCACTGTTTTTCTTGGGCCACTTATACTGAATAAATTAAAGCTATGAAAATATGCTTCTGATACCATTCAGATTATCCATTTTACAAATTCGTTCAACAAATTAGGCATTGCCCTGGTACCAAAACTGAAGATGCAACACAGCAGCAAAAACAAAAACAAAAACAAAATCACAGAAAAGTCCACTGCAGACCAATATCCCTAATGGAAATGAATGCAAAAGTCTCCAACAGAGTAATGAGAGACCGGCGTCAGCTGCACGTCTGAAGACCATTCACTATGGGCAAGTGGGATTCTTTCCGGGAATGCAAGGATGGCTCAAGTCTACAAGCCAATAAATGGGACATATCACAAAATTAAGGGCAAAAGTGTGATGTGACCATCTCAATAGATACATATAAAGCCTTTGATAATGTTCAATACCATTTCATGCCAAAAACTCATGTGAAATTAAGTGAAGGCTTTACACCTCAACACATTAAAGGCTATACATGATGTGCTTACAGCTAGCACCATGCTGAGTGGAAGAAGCTGAAAGCTTTTCCTCTAGGATTCAGAAGAAGGGAAGCATTGTCCCTTTTATCTCACACACAGCATCATAAATGAAAATCAATCAGACCTAGAGACTTAAAAGAAAGACATAGGTACACAAAGCTCCTACAAGTTTCTGTAGGAGAAACACTGCATGCCACTGATCTGAGTACAAATTTGTTAGACACGATCTTAAGAACACAGGCAACAAAATCACAGAGACCTGTGGGGTTATATCAAAGTAGAGGGCTTATGCTTAGCAAAAGAAACAATCAAAGACCAGCCAGATAGCTCAGTGGACTAAAGCGCCTGCTCAGGCAGAAGCAGGGACTGGGGTTCAATCCCCTGCATGCAATGCTGCCCCTGCCCCTGGAGTGTGCTGAATCAGTGATAGAGTCTGGGTATGATGGTGCATGCCTATAATCCCAGAACTTGGGAGGCTGAAAACAGGCAGATTATTTGGAGTCTTATCTGTGTAGTAAGACCCTGTAGACCCTGTACTGAATACAAAAAAAAAAAAAAAAAGAAAAAAAAAGAAAAGAAAGAAAGAAAGAAAAGAAAAAGAAAGAGAAGGAGGAATTCACCTATAAAATGGGAGAAAATATGTTTCAGGTTATACAGCTGATAGAATTCTAATATCTAAATTTTACAAGGGACTAAAAATAGTGAACAACAACAAAACAACTTTAAAAAATCTGAGATCTGGAAAGTTTTTTTTGTTGTTAGCATCAGACCAGTTTTAGTTTTAAATGACGGTCCATAAATGTTTCCAATATATCAGTGGCTAGAGGGTGTATAAAAACATTCAACATCACTAAGTATTCAAGTATTGCAAATGAGACTCAAAAATATTGCCCGACTCCTGCTAGATCATTTATTACAAAAATACTAAAAACTAAAAAAAAAAGTAAAACAAAGGTTATTGGGAAGCAGAGCAAGAAGATTTTATGCACTATTAGTGGGAATATAAGTAAGTATAAGAATTTCAGTAAATGGTGTGGATATTCTTCAAAAATTAAGTATCTGACTACCATACAGTCTAGCAAGTCCGCATCTGGGTAAATGTGCAAAAGAAATGAAATTAGCAGGTGGAAGCGCCACTGTCTCTGTGTGCACTGCGCTGTAGTCCAGCTAGAAAAGCCTCAGCAGGCTTTCACGCACAGCACAATGGAGCCTGGAGGATGTCATGCTGAAGACGAGCACTGCAGGATTTCCCTCCTGGGGAATCCAAAAATGTTGGGCTCATACAAGTTGAGAGCAGAGCTGTAGCTCCCAGGGGCTGAGGCGTGCAAGAGTTAGGGAGGGACGTGGAGGGTCTGCTCTGGAGCTGCACAGGCACAGCTGTGCAGGAGGAACCCGTCCTGGGTTCTTTTGAAGAATTGGGGGCCACCACTCGCAATAACTCAATAACTCACCGTGGATTTCAAATTAGCTGGTGGGGAGGATTTTGAATACTCTTGCCATGAAGAAATAAAAATATTTAAAGTGATAGATATGCCAATTACCCGAATTTGAGCATTCTACAATAGATACAGGGATTAGAACATCACATTACTCCAAATCACACACTAAGCAGAAATGCAAACAATTATGGATGGGTGTAAATTAAGAAAAAGAAGAGCAAAACAACTAAAATAAAGTAAAGCATCACAATTCTCCACTATCCTAGGTATATTTAAATTCTCCAGAGAAAGCTATGAATGTGTGGCTTGTCCCAGCTCTAATGGTGTAGGAGTAGAATTTTGAAACTACAGCGGTCCCTCACTTACAGCGGTCATGTTCTGGACATCCCCCCCCCGCCCGCCCCCGCGATAAGTGAAAATCAGCGAAGTAGTGGCATTATATTTATTTTAGTATTTATATATATTTTAAAGATTTATAAACCTTTCCTGCACTTTTAAAAACACTCCTAATGTCCTAAACCATTTTCTAAACTCATAAATCTACATAATTTTAATAACATACGCATACTGTATGGCACTGCAAAATCCCACAATATAGCAAAAAATCTGTGATAAATAATTTAGATTTTTTTTTTTTTTTAGTCTACTAAGCCATCTCCTCGACCCTAAGATTAATAAGTTTGAAACCCAACAAAACTGATTCTGTGAAAGTTGAACCGTGAAATAGCAGGGACCACTGTTCTGCTATTCGCGAAAGGTGGCTCCAAAACACCCCTGATGTGCTGGAGACCTCGAGCCGAGCGAGGACGCTGGGCATGGTAGGGCCAAGCTGAGGCCGGGCCTCGGTTTCCTCATCTGCTCCAGAAGGGAGCTCGCAAAGGGCCTGGCTGTCTGGATTCCCGCCCCCCCGACTCTCCCCCTGGGCCGAGGCTGACTGCTGGAGGCGACAGCGCGTCTGCAGCTCGGCCCACTCGCGCGGGCCACCAAGGCCCCCCACGGCACCACGTGCGCCCGCAGCCCTGGAGCCCGGCTCCGAACCGTCCGGCGCTCAGCCTGCTGTGGCACTTCAGGCTCTCATTTCTCCCCATCCCGTATGTTGAGGAGGCTCTGTGCGCACAAAATAATTCAAACAATTTTGATCTCCTGTTAATCTGTCTTTCGTCAGTGCTATCCGTAGCCCAACTGAGGAAACTAGAAGGTGCGGGAAGGCCATTTCCCTCTGGCCAGCACCACCCCGACAATCGTGAGTAACCCGGAGCACTGGCTCTGGGCGTGGGGCGCGGGGGCAGTCCACCTCAAACTGGACATTTGGGCCTCACGAAGGCAAATTTCTCTTAAGGTGGAATTAAATCACACATAAAGAATGACTCAGCAGTTTCCTGTTTTTTTAAGAATTGATTAATGAAAAAGAGCAGCCCTGAATGTGGCGAGAAATGCACATCTAGAATTAGTGGAGTGTGTAGCGTAGATATTAGGGGGTGCTCGCTCAGCGTCTTCTGAACGACAACACACAGAGACGTGGCCCAAGCTCAATGGTGTGCATGTGTGTAGGCGCGGCTCTCACCCCAGCTGGTCTCCTTAACCATAAATACATGAGCCCTAAAGCTAGCTGGCTACAGCTTAAGTATGAAACATTTGTAGTTTTTACAGTAAATATACATTTTAAAACAATCTAAGACTTAAGTAATTTGTGTAGTCCATGACCCGGAATGGCGTACGTTGTACCACTGTGGGGCAGTTTGCGGGGGCTTGGGGATGATACTACCTTGAACTATTCAACCAAGTTCAATGTTGAAATGCGTTTGTGCACACTTGCTCTATGTTTTTATGTTGTGTGAAAGCAAAATCACTGTGGTTTTGATGATTATTTCAAGTGTAAACACTCATGGTCCTTGGCAAATTCCACATATACACGATAACAATGGGACATTTAGAGACAACCTACTTAAGAAAGCTGTAAAACAAATCTTCCCGTATAATTACTTCCCCCGTCCCCGTATACCCTTCTTGGAACTTAAAGCCACCGTCGAGTTTCACCTCCGAGTGAGCCACGCCACACTTGGCCGTGTCTAAGTAGAAACAGGTTATCGTAGCAGGCCACTTCTCCTCTTTGCTTAATCTGGCCCCACTTATTAATGATGCAGGGCAGCGTGCTCCTGAAATACATGTAGGCTGTAGCAGGAGCGGACATAGGAAAGCATCATTTGACTACACTTTTTAGTGAAAATTAGATTAGGGGTAACTACCCGGAAAATCACATTTATATTTCTATTAACCTCTTGATACATAGTTGTCTTGTGACAAACTCAAATAAACACAGTTTTATGAACTGGATTCTACTTAAAATACTTTTTCTGTGATTGGTATTTCCTCTGGAAAGAACTGGGACTCTCATGTTGGCAAAGCAAGGTACTGTTAGTCCAGGGAGAAAAAGCTGGAAGGACCGAGCCGCCCCTGGACTAATGTTTGCGATTTGTTTCTACAGAGGCAGGTGGGAAGATGGAAGCAAGTTTGGAACTGGTGCAGTCATCTATAAAAGTCAAACTTTGTTTCTTAGCGATTGTTCTAGGCATTAAATATTAAAGCACCTTTCGGTGCATTTGTGTACACTTGCTGTCTGTTTTTATGTGTGCCACACCTTACTTGGTCACATCTAAGTAGAAATAGGTGATCACGGCAGGCCATTTCTCCTCTTCACTCAATCGGGCCCCACTTGTTAAAGATGGACAGCAGCTTGTTTTGGCCACAGAGTGTTTGTGAAATATTTGTTAAAAGATGTCCTCCAATCCATCTCTTATTGTCATTATTTTGTTGTTGTTGTTATCTGGGATTGAACTCAGGGCCTTGTGCTTGCCAGGAAGCTTATGCCGCTGAGCTAGCTCCCCAGCCCAAATCCATCTATTAAACATAAATTCAAAAAAATCACAAAAAATATTCATCAATATCCAGGGTTACTTTAATAGGAATCTGTCACTTATAATATGAGAGGAGAAGAAGTTTGTATTCACACAAAGGTGACCACTAATGAACGTCAACCTCTGCCAATGGCTGACACATTGTCCTCTAACCCTGTTCCATGCCACGTTCCCACAAAGTCAAGGTTCATGACTAGTGATACGACTTTAATGTTCTACAGCTACAAGGGAAGGGTTGGTGGCATTTATTTGGGGTCGTCTGTCTGTGTTCCCTCAGCAGGCTAAGCAGGTTGATTTCTGCCCACCAAAGGGTGGGACTGGGACAGATTGAGGCCTGTGCCCTCACAGCACAGGGGGACCTGTGTGCAGTCAGCCCCAGTCGCGCTAACCCCGCCTCTGATGCTGGTGGCTGAATAAGAATTGTGTTGGACTTTAACTTTCAGTAACAGGATCTGATAGTTTGCAAAGCAGCACAAAGGAACAGCCCTTTTGCCTTTTGCAGTGCAGTCTGTCTGGAGCCAGGAAGGGCTTGGCTTATTCAGCACACCCAGGGGAGAAGTAATTATCATTCTTGTGTGCACAACGCCTGTTCCACAGTGCTCCTCCAAGGGCACCCAGCTGGGACTGGCCAGGAACCTGGAGCCTCGGCTCTGCACACCCACACAGAAGCCCTGCCACAGGTAGGAGAGTGTTTGAAAATAGCCTCGCAATAACTGTGGTAAGCCCCCTTTTAGAAAGTGCATTTGTTTTTAGTTCATTTGGCTTCAGTAAGACCCCCATTTGCGATGAGTTGAGCCACATTCCTTTGTGGGTATGAATGAACCTCACATTTGGTTTTTTGATGCTTAACACTGCATGTTTGTATCAAAGGTGTGTAAGACTCAGTTTGTCAGAATTAGGAATGGGTCTGAAAACACAGCAATCACTCGTAAGTCAGGGACCCTCGGTTCATGAACACAATTCTCTCCATGTGTGCAAATCAAATTGAAGAAGAACAGAATGAAACTTCCCCTTAAGGTCAACACTGCACCTAACCATTAAATATGACTTGGTTCTCTTTCCATTCAGTTTGTGACTAGAATTGTAGAAAGCATAAAGTTTGCAGACTAAGCTCCACTAGGTTTTAGAAAACATGGTAGGTTTTAGAAAACCCTAATTCTCTGAGAACTAGGATATCAGTGTCTCCTACATGTTCAGCATAGCCCCATTCATTTTTTCAATGGATTCAACTTAAGCAGCAGCAGCAGAACCAGCATAGACTTTGCCTGTTTCCAACCTGGGGCTCACAAGGTCCCATAGCATTAGGTGCAGGCTAGCTCAAAGTTTTCAGGTAATTTCTAGGCACACAGCACAAGAGCTTTGAACATGGGCGGTGTGGCTAGCTGGGCTTCTTTGCATTGAGCAGTCTGAGCAGGCTTTCGTCCCACTCTGGGGTGGATGCCTCTTCCAGATTCTCCCGCCCTGTTCTCCTCTTCTCCACCTTCCTTGTTTATCCTACCTGGAAGCCACCTCCAGCTAGCCCTTCTCCTTCATTAAACTATTGTTTAAGATACTGACAGTCCTTTGTCAGTGTCAGCCATGTTGATGAGTCATGGCCATTGCTTGACCAATTTGCTCTCTGTGAAAGCCTGAGAGAATGCTTTCTC
>NDGM011181038.1:0-10001 GCA_002564305.1 Octomys mimax | reverse complement strand
TATATATATATATATATATATATATATATATATATATATATACATATAAGCTTTTTCTGTACTTTTTGTATTTCACCTTTTCCAAACGTTCATTCCCTCAATTTTTAAAGGCAAAAGTTCCCTGTATTCAGTAACTGACTGTAGGTAAGATGGGCATTCCAACCACATCTTTTGGCCTCATCAGCTGCCTCTGAAAGACATGGTGCAGAAATGAAATGGGGAGCCCGCAGCTAAGAGGTGGTTGGCCGAAACCTGCTTGCTACTGGGGAGCTGTTCCAGGCTTTGGTGTTACTGACTATGGCAGCCACGATTGCAAGGAAATGGTGGGATGAACCTGGAAATGCTTTGGATGAAATTAGGGATGTGTGTCCACCACCAGCACCAGGATGAGAATGACCATTGGCCCTGTTCTATTTCTTTCTTATTTTAAATGATTTGTTTATTTATTTAGTTGTTTACTTGGTCCAGGGTCTTGCTATGCAGCTCAGACTTGTAGTGATCCTCCTGTCACAGCCTCCCCAGTGCTGAGATTAGAGATGTGCACCACCATGCCTGATTTCAGTGGCTACCACGGTATCCGGGGCCAGCAGAGCATGCAGTAGTAGGAATTGAACCTTGGTCCTCATGCTTGCCAAGCCAGTGTTTAGACCACCAAGCACTCTTTCCAGCCCCCTGTTCTGTTTCTTATAATGGTAAAAGTAAATACAAATTAGCTATTAACTACATATATATTTCTTCTCCCTAAATTATTAGGGCAAGCATTACTATTGAGGTTAAATGTAAGAAGGCTTTGTGAAGGTTTAGTTACTTGCTAAAATGTGTCAGATTTGGAGGTTGGTATGGTTTGCAGCTAGTTGTCCCCCCAAAGCCTCATGCAATCATGGGGCTGCTTCTAGAGTTTGTGATTGATTATTGGGGGTGTGGATACTGCATCTGCACTGGGGCAGGTAATTTGCATTACAATATCAGAAGAGAGAGAAGCTGACTAGCTGCACGTGCTGTTACCACTCCCTTTTGCTCACTGCTCTTTGTAGCCACCATGAAAGGTTGCTCTCTGCCATGTGCCACTCTCCCTTGGAGCCAGCTGAACATGAACTGAAACCTCCACTGACCATGAGCTAAATAAAAATTTCCTTCCTTTATTTTGAGTGTCAGGCATTTGTCCCATCAATGAGAGAAGAATAACTGAGACAGAACTTGCCCCAGAGAAGTGGATTTTTTCTGTGACTACCTGACCATGTTGTTCAAGAGATTTTGGGCATGGCTCTTGGAAAGAGATAGGAAAGGTTCAGAGATGTCACCTGAAAGAGAAGCACTGGGACACCTTCACTGTTCTGTAGGGATTATGGTCGAAGCTCAGAAGACAAGAAGGCTGATAGAAATCCTGCCTGTGAGGACTAAAGACCAGGCTGGGGATATTGCTGCTGGAAAAAAGGACTACATTTGTTGGTAGGCTCTGGATGATATGTTATAGTTTTGCAGAAGGCAGTTTCATGGCTGTTGTTGGGGACTTTTGTCAGATTTATGTTGAGAATCAAGATCAAAGAGCTCAGCAGGATGGTTTAAAATGTTATGAGTTTGGCCAGAAAGGAAGATCCAATGAAGCTGTGGAATGCAAAGATAGAGTTGAAAGGATTTGCATTGCTGGGAAGGAACAAGAGAATGGAAAGGACGGCCTGTGGGTGTCACAGGAGGTGGCAGGTCTCCACTCTTTGCAGCCTCAGAACTGTGTGGGTGAGGGACTTTACCTTGGGGAAGAAGTCATTGAGCCTCATGTTACAGAATGCTGGTGGTGGCCACACCAGGTTCCAGAATGGCACTGGCATGGAGAACTTATTCCTCAGAATCAGGGTCAGGGTGCTCAGCAATCCAGGCACTTGACCCCTACAGGCAAGGGAGAAGGAAGCCTGGCTACTGCTCCAGCTGGCATTAGATCTTTGCATCATCAACGTAGCATTGATTTTCGGCATTTTCAGCATGCAGGCATTCTGAAGTTAAGAAGCCTTCTACCTAAATTTCAGAATAAGTCCTGGGAGGGCATGCAGTGTGCTCCTGGGAGGGCAGTGTGTAAAACTGAATGAAAAGCCTATTCAGTGGAAACTCCAGAAATTTGAAAAATCCAGGAACATGGATTGTCTAAGGGAAACTTTGAGGAGGGAGAAAGGTCAGCTTAAGAAAGAAGCCATGGGCCCCTCCACCAGGAGTGCTGTAGAGGCGGAGCCGTGTAGAGTTCACAATTTGCCACAGATTGCTTCAGATGTTCCACATGGAACTGTAGGATTTAACATTTGCTCTTTTGGATTTTGGACTTGCTTCAGTCCCAGTGCTTGGTATCCTGCTGTGTGTACTTTTTGGAATGGTACTGTTTATCTTGTGCCATTGAATGTTTAAAGTGTTTAACTTTCCATTTGTATAGAAGCTGATAGCGATGAATTTGCTTTTGATCTTGGAGGAGACTTAGGAATTGGACTTTTCAGCAGTGCTGAAACTGTTAGGATTTTGGCAACTCTTAGAGATGGACTAAAATGTCTTTTGCATAAAGGAATGGACATGAGTCTTTGGAGGTCTAGGGGCAGAATGTTATGGTTTGTGTCCAGTTGTCTCCCCAAAGCCTCATGAAGTCATGGAGTAGCTTCTTGAGTTTGTGACTGATTATTCTGAGTGTGGATGTTGCATCTTCCCTGGAGCAGGTAATTTCCAGTACCATGTCAGGAGGGGAGATAGACTAGCTAGCTCCCAGAGCTGCTGCCACTCCCTTTGCTCTTGCTCTTTGCCACAGCCATGAAAGGTTGCTCTGTGCCATGTGCCACTCTGCCTTGGAGTCAGCTGAGTATGGACTGAACCCTCCCCTAACTGTGAGCTAAATAAACCTTTCCTTTCTTCATTTTGGGTGTTGGGTATGTGTGCCAGCTATGTGAGAAGAATAACTGAGACAGAGGTCTGTAACTTACGTCTTTGGTTTTTTTTCTCATTTATTACTCTACATTCATTCTTTTCAAAACAATGGTAAAACTATTCCATGTTTATGGATACATAGATTTTTGTTTCTCTTTTTGTGGTGAGTTATTGTAAAGCTCATCCTTTTAAGGTACATGATCCAGTGACATTTTAGCATTTTCACAAACTTGTCCATCAGCATTAATACCTAATATCAGAGAAATTTCATCAAAACTCTGGGCTCATTGGTAGTCACCTTCCATTTACTTCTCCTGTGAGACCCTGGTAACAATTAAGATACTTTCTACTTCTATGTGTTTGCTTATTGAGAATCTCTCATATAAATGAAACCATACAACTGTGGCCTTGTTTTGTTTACTTTTTTCTACTTAGAAGAAAGTTAAGGATTTGTTAAAGATTATCTATGCTGTGGCATTTTTCAGTATTTTATTTATTATATTGCCAAAGAATATTTTATAGTGTGGATGTACCAATTTTCTCATCCATTTATTACTTGGTGGACACGGAAATGATTTTGTTTCTTTGGCTATGATTAATAATGCTGCTATTCATGTGACACTTTTGTGTGGACTCATGTCTTCTTTTCTTTTGAGTCTGTCCCTACAAGGAAGACTGTCTAGAAGTAGAAATATATCTTACTTTTGATGAACTGCCAATTTATTTGCAAAGGGGCCACTAGATTTTACATGCCCACCAGAAGTTTTTGAGAGTTTCAATTTTCTAATTCCTCATCTACTCTTATTTTTGCCTGCATTTTTGTTAATAGATAGCACTCTGGCCAGGAAGTGGTGTCACTCTATGGTTTTGACTTGTACTTACCTAGTACCAATTCTGTCAAATACATTTTCATATTTTTGTTGTCCATTTGTGCATCTTCTTTGAAGAAATGCTTATTTAAATCTTTTGCAGATTTTTTGCTCACCCTTTTACTGTTCAATTGTAAGATGCTTTTATAGCACATGAATGTAAAACCTTTATTACATAAGTTATTCACAAATTGTCTCTATTTTCTGTACTTTCTTTCCTTTACCATCTTTTAAAGTGCAACTGTTTTAATTTTGATGAAGTTCAGTTTCTCCATGATTTTTCCTTCACTGTTTTTTAGTGTCTTAGCTAAAGAGTCATTGCCTACTCCAAGGATAGGATTTATATTGGTGATTTCTTCCAAGAGCTTTGAATTGTTAGCTCTTACACGTACACATAGTGCTTTAGTCCATTTTGAGCATTTTGTTTGTGTATTTTGTTTTGTCTGTGAGGCAGGTAGTGGTGCAACTCGATTCTTTTGCATGTGGAAATCCACTTGCCCTCGCACCCATTCATTGATGTTGCTTGGTCTTTAGCACCTCCACCAGCAGTAATTGAATAATCTAGGCATTCTTGGCATTTAAGCATTCCCTCAAAAATGTTAGATCATATATTTTCATACTTCCTTGGAAATCTAGAAATGTTAAAATCCACTTTAGTTATAGCCATTCATTAGAACTATTTTCTCTTACCTCTTTTCTTTGTTATTAGTATAATGGAAATGACGCTGGCCATTGCTTTTTATATCATGACTTTTCTTTCCTTCATCTCATAGCATTCCGGTCTGAATTGTAGGGGTTTGCCAGCAGCTTCCCATCATAATGCTCCAGTCACCTTCACCCGCTTCACCCTTTCTGTCACCAGGGCAGTGCAACTCATTGAGTCATGGTGAGGGCCTGCCACCGGGCTGATCTGAATTCAGACTCTGGCTTGTCTACAGTCTGCCCTGCATGTCACGTGTCCTGCAGCCCCACGTGAAGGCCCCTTGACTTTCTCACCCACAGAAGGTGCAACACGCAGGAGTCTTTCTCAGGAGGCTTTGCTGCGCCCTCAGTGAGCCCTGCGCAGAGCACCAGTGCTCCCTCCTGATGTGTAGGGCCTCACTGCATGCTGCTCCTTACCCTAGCTAGGCAGTGCCACTCTTCCCCGATGTCATTTATCAATAATGGTAGGCACATCTATTTAAAGCCCTTAAATATTTACATATCTGCTAACTTGCACCTTTTATACCTTCAATTCTTTTTTTTTTAATTGTGGAAAATGAAGGCATGATGCAGTTGAGAGGAGTTTCAGAAACGTCATAGAGCTGGGCCTGGTGGCACATTCCTGTAACTCCAGCACTCCGGAGGCGAGGCAGCAGGATCTCTGTCAGTTCAAGGCCAGCTTGGGCTACATAGTGAAACTCTGTCTCAAGAAAGAAGATAATATATATATATANAGAGAGAGAGAGCTCCATAGGTAGCTATTATCTAGATTTGGCAACTCCCAACTCATGGCCACTCTATTTCATCAAGATATTCAACTCTTACTCCCTTATCTTATTGTACATTGATGCAAATTTTGCATATACTATCATACCACAGACAAATAATATGGCAAAAAGTAAGAACTCATAAAATAGCATGTGTAGGAACATTGTCATAAGGAAAATACAATAAGTTTTTAATATGAAATGTACACACTCGCTCAGATTTCTAATTGGTTCATTATTGGTTAGTTTAATTTTTGTAAATTAACTTCAGCTTGTGTAATTTCTGGGTGTCCTCATCCCTCACGATTACATGGAAAAAACTCCACAGATTAACAAGAGAACAACAAGCAGGTTTATTGCTGCGTGCTGCTCGTATTACGCAGGAGGAAAGTTTGCAAAGCAGCGGCCTGGCACTGCATCAAAAATCGTATTTCAGGGAAAAACAGTTCATTTTAGAGCAGCAACATGACATGGGAAAGCCACCCCAGGCTGAAGACAGGAAAACTGTGAAGGCAAATTTATAGGACAAACATCTAACATGCTGAAGATTCAGAGAGCTCAACTTATTTTATGAGAAACTTAATTTCAGAATGTAAAGCATAAGAAGGTAAAAGAATAGCGGAGTCTAGGTTCACTACTGAACTTAGGTTTATATAAAAATACACAATATCTAAATATTTAAAATATTTAGAATTGGGGTTAAGGGAAGAACAATGACAGAAATTTGGTGTAGCTTATGTAATTATAAATGCATTTATTTTAAAATGTTTGTTCTAAATAAAATGAAATATAGTGGATGTGCCATATCTGACATGCCATTCATAGTAGGACTGCGATCAGTTAGGTTTCTTTTTAGCACATATAGAAACACTAAATGAAAATCCTTTGCTATGGTGGACGTAGCGACTCCAAATGCAACCCAAACTGCCCTGAAGAAAATTATTCAAGGAAAACACTTAAATCAAGCTGATGAATAACCAAAATTGTCACTGTCATAAGTGTTTGCTGCATATTTTAATAATCAGGAATACCAATATTACAACTCGCATAATAAATGTAAAACATTTGCTCTGAACCTTTAATAAAAAGGCCCCAGTATTCCCAATCTGCTGGGCAATATGCATACAAATGTGACATTAATTTCTGGCACTGTTACAGACTGTTACGGAATTTTCACGAGGTGCAACGAATTTGCAATTGAATGAGGAAGCAAAGCCAAGTTTGATTATGTTCTAGGTGCCACAAATTCAGTCCAGATTTCACAAGGAATTAAGAACATTCTGCACATGACAGAAAATTCATTATGTCAGTACAGAATCCTGTTTACTGTGCTGTTTTTACGGCAGAGTTTTTGGTTCCACATCTAAGATATTTTACTTTACAAAAGATATTTCTTTACAGTCTGGTACAAGCAAAGAGATAAAATTTAAAGTGAACTCCAGGGTGGCCTTGATCTATCCAGTATGGGACGAACGTGATGTCAGGCTGATGTGCTGGGTAGAGATAGCTGGGATAGGTCTTGTTTAAATTCTCTTCCAGCACAGGGTGTCTGTGAGTTCCAGTCACTAAACAGTACTCATACCTCATTCATCCACTTAGAGACACTGATGAGGTAAATGTTAGGAATCTCATTCATTAGAAGGGAGAACAGGCCCTGTAGCTTTCATGAATGGCCTGGTTCACACGGCCTGTATGAAATAAAAAAAACTTAAGTGCTAGTGCTAGCTCTTGCCACTCTACAACCACGGGACCAACATGATCACAGAGCAGGAGCATTCTACAAAGAGGCTTTGTTCATTGGTAGTGTTCCGTTAGCTGAATTTTCTGTGCTTGTCAATCTCATAGAGCTCAACGTTGCTGACAGAGCGTCCAGTACACTGGTTATAGAAGTTCTTTGCCAATTCTGCTATCTATTGGGATACAGTTGCCATGCCCGCACACTGGCAAATTGAGTCTTGGGTTAGATACCTGTGCCCTCTGCAGTCTTTTCACCAATTCTTTCTACCCTGTTTCCACTGGTCTTCACATTTTGCCCAGTATCACTGAGAAGATCTGTCCCCCCTCTCCGTGTCCTATTCAGTGCAGCTTAGCAACCACTGGCCTCCTGAAACACTAGACAAATACAAACCCGAAGTGTGTGGCTGCCTGTTTTGACTCTAAGTTGGTCCTAGTAAAGCTTGTCTACATATTTTTCTGGAGGCAGTGACATTTATTTAACTCCTCAAAACAATTAGCCTGGCACCTAGGAATCATTCTACAAGTGCATGTGAGACTAAATATAAACCACAGAGGGCAAACCTGTGTTTGAGGTTTGGGAGCCTTAAGTTTCTCATTTGTCAGTAAGAATACTTCATGCCACCATTTCAAAACTGTTCTCGTGGACATCCCAAGGGAGTCATGTAAAAGCCCTTGCGTAGGGCCTAGTATGCAGGAAGGAACACATACAATGTCATGGTCACCTATAGCAGCTGAGCCACCACATCGATGGGTCTCTCTCTCTCTTCTCTTGTAGAGGTTTCTGCCGTGTTTGAGGCTGGCATGTCTGTTACTTACGTGCTTCAGGAGCCCTACCCTGTGACCAAGAACACAAGCCTGTCCTCCTCAGCTATTTATGCAGATGCAGCCCCATCCAAGGAGAGCATAGCACTCAGCTTTGTGACGGCCCGGGCACCCAGCCTCTTGCTCTTCCTCAACTCTTCTTCTCAAGACTTTCTGGCTGTGCTGCTTTGCAAGAATGGTGAGTAACAAGGGCTAGCCAAATGAGGGCTGGGGCTTCAATCCCAGGGCTGCTGTGCTGGTCCCGCCCCTGGGGTGTGCTGAGACAGCAATTGAGACTGGATGTGGTGGCGTGGGCCTGTGATCCCAGCTGGTGGGAGGCTGAACACAGGTAGATCACTACGAGTCTGATCTACGTAGTGAGATCCTGTAGACCCGGTACTAAAATACAGAAAAAAAAAAAAAAAAGAAAGAAATACTGAGTGCCGATGGCTGAGGTGGGTGGGACTGAGCCTGCCAAGAGGAACAGTGAATGCTCTGCAGAACACTGCCTAATTTTAATCTCTAATTGGCCCACTTGGGTAGCTTATTTCCAGGTTCCCAGCTAAACCTTTGGTTGTGCTCTACCTTTGTGAGCTACAGGTGGTAATCAGGCCCAGTGTCGATTTAGCATCGAGGTCTCAGATACATTGCCTTTAATTTGACCTGATCATGTAGTATTAATCCTTTATTCTTTATTCTATGCTGGAATCCATTACATGTAACAGAGATCATGACCATATCTGAAATTCAAAAGGACACTTTTCCCATCTATCCTGTCGTCTTTGCTGCAGCCCTCTTTACTGAGGGCTGTTAAAGCACACGGCTTAAATGCATGCCTTATTAATAAATGTCTGTGTTTAGGTTTGACACAGCAGCACTCTGTGTAAGTCATAACCTGAAATAGGGGAATTTGACTCTGGGGATCAAATTGTTTTTTGAAGACTTTTTGAAATGATGACAGACTTGCTAGCTGCAGCATTTGCTATTCTGAAGCAGCCAGCTTTGAAAGAGTTTATTTGCCAAAACAATACTATGAAATAATTTATGATTTAAATTTTTGTATTATCTTTCCTGTCCGACTCTTTCCAACATGGTTTAAAATTCACAAATACTTAGAGCACTTTTTTCCAGAATACTAAATAAATGGACTGAATTATATTTCCAGGCTATCACATTTTTTGTGCTTCTTGAGCAATGATTTCCTCAATATTAGAGTGTTTGAAGAAGAGATGCAATTTGTCAGATTTTAGAGTGTCTAACAGAATCAAGCTCCCGTGATTAAATTAGCCATTATTAATTCAAGAAATAGCTGAGAATCAGACTTAGGAGGACAAAATTGAATGTGAGACATTTAATGTAATAAAAGTATTTTATATGAAGAAAGTGGCAGGTCACGGGTATGCTGGCTGTGAAAGAAGTCAGTTGTCCTTCCTACCTGCCTTGACAGCACCCTGAAAGGGTGGTGGCTCCTGATGGAGCCGTGGCAGAGGACACTGGGAAACTGCCTTATCCTCTTGGCACCTGCCACCACCACCACAGGTCTCTCAGCCTTTGGTCAGTTCTTCCCAGTCCACAAGGAGAAGCTTCAGGCCACAGCAGGATGCAAACCTGGGGACATGGCATATGCAGAGCCCTTTCTAGAACTGGAAGCAAACTCTTGCTCTACTTTTCTTTACTTTCTGTTTTGCATCCCATGTTTGTAATTTCTAGTAACAGATGTGTTGGAAAAGGACATTGTATTGGATCCTAAATGTACAATGGGAACTGGGAAGCCTGTGGATTGAATCAGGCCTGCAGAACAGTAAGAATAATGAGGCCATGTGATGTAATGGGTGTCCTTTATTGTAAAGGCAACACAGGGAGCAATGAGACAGTGAGAGGGAGAGGGAGAGAGAGAGGGAAGGAGAGAGACAGACAGACAGACAGACACAGAGTCAGAGACAGAGGGAAAGAGAGGGACAGAGACAGAGAGAGAGTCGGAGAGACAGAGAGAGGAAAGAGATGAAAAGAAGAAGAAGGAAGAGAAAGAGAAGAAGAAGGAGAAGAAGAAGAGGAGGAAGAAGAGGAAGGAAGAAACAGGATGAAAAAGATAGGGAGCAGGAGGAGGAGGAGAGGGAGGAGGAGGCAGGAAGGAAGAAAAAGAAAAGCAAGAGAAGAAAGAAAATTAAGAGGAAGACTGGCAACTCCAGGCCTCAGACACCTGCCTTTGAAGAGTCTTCAAGAGAGAAGG
>NDGM011181036.1:0-13784 GCA_002564305.1 Octomys mimax | reverse complement strand
AGCTGACTAAATTCTAAAAAAATCTTATTGTTCCATTGTATGGATGAAAAAGGAAAACACACCTGTGCTCTGTTAGTTGCAGAGACTCTTGGGTGAAGAATCAGTGTGTACATCGCATCCTTGCTGTACGCTTTAGGCATTAAACATGACCTAGGCACTGTACTGAAATCCAAGGAACTTGGTATTATTATTATCTCAGCACAGGGAGCTTAGTAAACCATTAATGGCCACAGCTAGTCAGTAGTAGAGTTATAATTTCAGAAATTGAGCTATACATTGTCTCAAGATATGGCTGGGTAGTGGGTGTTGGAAATGGGATAAAGAGATGGCTGGAGTTGGGGGAGTCAAGGCCCTAAAGGGCCCTCATTGTCAAGGATTATTATCCAGATTTGAGAGTTAACATGGATACCTAAATTTCAAGTAGAAGTCAAATAATCCAAGGGCATTAGAGAAATCACCCTTTCAAAGAGTGATAAGAAATGCTAAGTGCAGACCAGACCCTGTGACACAGCATTAAGTAGAGGGTGAGGTAGAATAAGCAACTTTTCGGGAGAGCAATGCGAGGGAGCCATGTAACGGAAGGCCCAGGAAACTTCAATCGAAGCCGGGAAATGGAGAGTGCATTTGCAGACAATGGGAGTGTGGAGGGCTGGTGGGAATGCTAGTTAGTCCAAAATGGAAAGAGGAGAAAGTTAGCTAATGGTACTGTCTGGGGAGAGAGATTCAGGATAGGATGAAGGACAGGATGTCTTTGATTGCAGTGGCCCAAATCTCATAGCGATAGTTGGCATGAAAGTCATAGACAATGGGGTAATTTAGGGTATTTAAGATTTCACTGAGTCCAGGGTTTACTGCTTTTCTGAAGAAAAGGGACAGGTTCCAGATTCAGCAAATTTCTTGGACCAACACTAGAGACTCTCTGAGATAGCAGGGAAGCCAGGAATCTAAACAACAATGACAATACGATAAAACAGAGGTGAGACAAAGGCACAAAAATGAAATGAATTCTGAACTGTGGATTCCCAAATCTACTTACTGGCTCTTACTTTAGTTACTTATGAAAACTCCATAGAATCAGACTAACAAATTACCTTTTGGTAGATATTGCTTGAATTGGAAGAGATTCTGAGGTAATTTATAACAAAAATAAGAAAACACTGGGGAAAAATCTCGATTATTTCTTATTAGATGTGGTAATCATTTTGTGTTTCAGCCGAAGTTGAAACTGAGCTACGATGAGAATGAATTGTCCTTTATTAATTAAGAAAATAAGACAGCTTTGTGTAAGCAGAGTGTAGAATTTCTTTCTTGTTAAATAAAATATTTTATATTAAGCTGTTTTATAACATAATAAAACATTTGACATAATAAAACATGAAATTTTGAAACTAGGAAAATAGGAGATAAAGTAATTAACATTACTTCAATGAGGAAACATTGTGCTTGAGTATTATACATTTTAAATAATCAGTAGCTTATGGATACATAAGTATAATGTCTCTCAGCCAGTTTGAAAATGTAAGTTTACTGTGAGGGAAAAGCAAGTTGAAGTATGAAAGAAGGGGGATGACAGAGCTCGTAAGAAATCAAAGCAGCCAACAATACTTCATGTAACTGTCGTACTGGATTAGATACATCTTTAAGAACTTGGACGCTTTATATTTACAACAAAGAAAATTGTTATCCAGGGAATATGTAATTTTGAAATGCCAGAAGGTTACTGGAAATTTTCTGATAAGCAGTTCTTTGAAAAAGCACAAAGCAAGATTTGTCTGGATCAATGAAAAAAGCAACCTCAAAGAACATAATGCAATTTGAACATTGTATAAGTAGAAGACAAGGGAAATGTGTCTTTCTCAATTGAATCACCAGCTTGACAGCTAGCTTGATTTATAAAACTGTATGTCATGTCTAAAGAACCTTATGACAAAAAAGGATCAAAAGGTATCACTGTGTCATATGAATATGTGACGCTATCAAATCACTTGAAAACACCAATAGAATTTATTTGGTGCATACCTGTTTTATATCTTGTAACTTCACATTTTATCAAAAATAATGACAGGCTAAAAGATGAAGAATACATAAGATAATTTTATTATTTTATCTTACGGTTTTGCAGCACAGGGGATCCGACTCAGTGCCTCACACAGACCAGGCAATTTCTCTACCACTGATTAACAACTCTAGCCTTCAGAACAATTTTTATGTCTTTCAAATATCTGAACAAATGACTTAAACACCACAATATTTAATAGCCATTGTAGGATTCGAATTCATACTTTTCAAAAATTAGGTTATGGTGAGAGGATGTACCAGGATTTTTTTTTTTAATGAATTTAGGACAGGGTCTACAGGGTGTACAGGGTCTCATTACATAGATTAGACTCATAGTGATTTTGCTGTTTTTAGCTTCTCGAGTGCTGGGATTATAGGCACACACCATCATGACCCTCAATTACCATCTCAGTGCACCCCAGTGGCATGGCCGACACTGCATGCCAGGGATCTAACCCCGGCCACTGCACTCTGCCTAAGCAGGCACTTTAGTCTGCTGAGCTATCTGGCTGGCTCTACCAGGAAATTTTTACAAGTAACTATAATCAGAAGAAATAGAAGCAACATCGGAAAGCTAAATAATAAATTAGATAGAAAATGTGAAGGAAAAGTTTTCATAGTTTTCCCAGATGGAGCATATATCAAAAAGAGAGGTGGGTTGCAGGTGGCTTTTCACAAGTGCAGCTGCATGGGCTCAGAGAAACACATCAACCTGCCCAGGCCTGGGCAGCCCACCTGGCTCATTATGCAAAGGACAGTGGACTGCAAATCATAAAAGCGATGGTGTCAGAGACTGAGAAGACTTTCAGAGATTTTGCTCTTTCTGCTTTCCCAGGCATATTGATTTTGTGGACCTAAAACTGTGGTTTTGGATGGATATGTGCACACTAGTTGGGAGGAGCCACAGGGCAGAAAGATGCCATGATATTGGATAAAACTCTGGTGTGAGTGGTTTGAAAATGGGATCCAGGAAGGCTGCACCTAGGCTGAAGGGCACAGTGGAGATTTTGGTGGGTTAGAGAAGTGCAAACACACCTTACACAGGTGTACCTAGAACGACTGTTGGTTCTCCTACTATCATCAATTCTCAAGGTGAATTTGCTTATTGTAAACCAATCAATTTAAGCAAAGAGTTCAAGTCAGTGAACTAATCAGTTTTCTTGATGTTGAATAAGCTGATAGTTTTGTTTGACTGTGTATAGAGCTAGCCTAAGGAGAATTCAAGGGCACTGGCTTTCTTTTTTTTTCTACTAATGAGGATTTAGGCTGCACTGTTGGTGTTTTCAGGAACTCTAGCAACAATAACAACACGAATTTTGAGTCAGAGGGAAGAAGCATGCCCCAGCTGGTAAGGTGATTCTTGGAAAGTGAAAGAAAGTGAATCCACTTAGAAAGCAGCTTCCTTACTTTGATGCCATTAACATACCTCTGACCTTGGAGCTGATGAGCTACAGGCAGATATTTCCATAGTAATAGTGAGAGATTCTTAATCAATAAGTAATACCTGGATATAAGTTCTTTTCATCTATCTCCATGTGAAACATGCACAGATTTTATCTAGTTAGCTTATTAAAAAGGATGTTAAATACAGCAGACCTCCTAGTCTTACAAAACTTCATCCATGTTATAGCCTCCTTATCATGAAGATCAATAACTCTAGCCTGGCTGGAAATTGAGCTGATCTACCATGAATTTCCCTTCATAAAGTCTTGTTGATTGCTTTGTACATTAAATGTGCTGATGGTTGCTGGCAAGCTCTTGGGTTTATTCCTCATATGGTATTGAAATTGAGCCAGCTTATAATTCCAGATATAGTTCTCTTTTTAAAACCATTTTACAAAAGGAAATTTCCTTTTTATGAGCCCAGGATTCCTTCTAAAGGTCCTTAGCATAGGTGAAATAGGTTCTTTATGGACATATCTCTTTCTTTTCATGTAGTATTTTCATTTCAGTTTTTCCTCATAGTGTTTTAACCAATATTAACCTACTCTATGTTTTCCATCTACTTCTTAATGATAGAGAAGGTCAACTAAGGTTCAATACACCCATTTTCATAATTGTCAGGCTTGAGTAATAACTCATTAGTTCTCTATATGTGCCTAACATATAGGGAACTATGTGTAGTAATAACATCATGTGCCTAATCCTTTACTGAGTAAAATGTGTTTAGAGGAACTCTGTGTCAAACAATTCAGAAAAGCAATACTTTTCATTCTGGTCCTTATACTTACTGTCATATGTCCTTAAGCTATCTGATAAACTACAGGTATTTCCTGTTCTTCAGGAATCAAGTCCAGATTCCTTATCTTGGCATTCTGGAGTAGCATTCCTATCTCACTCTTCCTAAATGCAACCAATGTGCTCTTCCAGTGTTCTCCAGAAAAGACCTGGTGCTTCAGCCAGGGTCATCTCTGAAGTTCATGGAGGCGGCTGTGGTCTCTCCTGCCGTCAGTCGGCATTTTCATCATTTCTAACTTATCCTTGTGTTTCTTCTGCAAAGAGTTCAGCTACTTCTCAGGCCGCCTCACAGTCCATCTTCTTCAAGATGCCACTTTCCTTTCCAGTCAATACCGATTGGTCTTTTTGGAGAACTCCCACAGCCTCTACTCCCTGTCCAAGTATTTTTGTGCTTTTGTGTGTAATTGCACACTCCACAATAGTTTGCCTGTTTCTAAAGTTTCCTATTTTATGCGTAAGTCTCATCTTTGCAAGGAGATAAATTCTTTGTATAAAAGGGCTATGTCATATGTTTGCACTCGTCTTCTATGCACCTAATGATCCGCATGTGTCCCATCATTTAAAAAGGCATCCTCAGCTGGAATGAATTCCCTGGCTCCCAGCAGTACTTTCAGCCTCAGTGTTGTTTATTCAGCTATTAAAGCACTTGTCACAGCTGTTTCCCACTCTTTAGTGTGAGCTTTGGGTGATTCACGGTCCCGCCAATTCATCTTTTTATCTCTCAAAGTACCCAAGATAGCGCTGTTTAGAATAAGAATCTGACCATACTTGCTAATTAAGTTTCTATTAAATTTCAACTTTGTTTAACATACCCATATGCTCTACACTATTCTTTTTAAGGAGCAAACATTTTCACAGTTAAGAGGATCATACTTGAAGGGCTTATATTTATATTTCACATGTAAGAAGAAAATAATAATGTAATGCTTTCCTAATTCATTTATTCAAAACTAGTGTTTTGGCTTCAATTTATGCAGAATCAGTTGTATTGTCAAGCCAGTACTATAGAAGGTGTGATGACAAAATAGGTGTGTTTGAGTAAAAATAAAAGTGTACTGTAGTAAAAGACACAGTGTTATTGATCCCCAGAAGACTGCCTCACATTTATTTCATGCTCTTGTCAGTTTCTGAAGCAGTCCAGCAATATCTCTTTACTGAGTGTCTTTAGTTGTGCTGCTGTAGTTGCTGACTATCATTACGACTATGGGAAAAAGCCAGAAGTCACACAGCACCAGATTTGGTGAATAAGGTAGATGAAAACACACCACAATTTGTTATCCATCTGCCTTTCCTGTGGATGTCACTTGGCAGCAGCCTTCATGTAGCTTGATCGTACCTCATAAAGACACTCCAAAAGATTCTTCTAGAACTGCTTGAAAAATGAACAAGAAGGATGGATAAGTGCACCGAAAACCAGAGGGAGTATTTTGAGGGGAGTTAATGGTAATTTGTCTTTAACTATAATGATTAAAAACATTAAAATTGTAAATTTTAAATAGTAATAATTTAAAATTTTAAAATTAAAAAATTAAAAATACACCATATGTGTTTATCACAATTCATGTAAGAGGCAGCTGCTGGAGCAAAAATGCAAAATAAAAGCATAAAGAAATGTTAATGTACCAGTGTGTTACAGTGTTCTTAGCGTAAGATTCTGTATATTATTCATTTCTTGATTTCAACATCTTTATGAATTAGTGCAGCTGGATCTGGCAAAGTAAAATGAAGATCATCTTTCCATAACAACATTCAATGAAACCTTGTGGCCTCACTAATCAGTAAATGGTCACTTTCTAGTTTCCTTGTTCTTTTAAGTTTGACATTATTTCTTTCTTGAAAGTAGACAGAACTTTCTATGGACTCAGATAGTCACAGAAAATCTATTCATTAGGCCTTTCAGTGATTTTAATTAAAATTCAGTTCAAATCAATCTCCTATGCTTAGAAAAAGCATCTGCCACGTTTCCCCCACTTAAAATCTTGAGCTGAAAATAAGAGCATTTTCCTGTTATAAAAGCGCTGTGTCTGTGTAAAGTTAAAATAGCTGCTGAGGACAATTTTCAACACATTTGGAAGAATTATGGTTTTAAAAATGCAACTTTCAGAGAACACCACCAATGCCTCATTCAATGATGTGACTTCATTTGTGGCTACACAGAATGCCTTCACTGTCAGCATAGGTTTAACTCCTTGGACCATTAACCTATACATGACCTTTTGACCTGGGCCATGGCCAGCACACTGCACAATGCCTGCTGTGTAACAGGTGCTCCAAGGGATTTTGTAAATAAATGAATAAATAAAATTTAAAACAGAAAAGTTTTGCCTCACTGTATTCATATCCCTTTACTTGTACTAAGTTTAGGTATTAGTTCTAGCCTAGGATCTTTTCCCAATATTGTGATGCTTTGAGTGAGAATAATTGATGCAAAGTAGAGATGTAAAAGAAATCCAGAAAAAATTAGAGTATTCTTATCTGAAAAAGAAAAAAAGTGTTGTACATATATTTGATTTTGGAAAAGGCACTTCCATCTGCCGGGGAATTGGTTAAAAATTTAACTCTATATTGTGAGTGGAATTCCCTTTGATTTGGTTCTTAAGTCTTATTACAGGCCCTAAGTAACCAAAATGAAAATCCTATAAAGTCTATCTATTCTTTTTTGTTTGTTAGTTTTTTGTATTTTAGGGAAGGGTCTACAGGGTGTTCATGGTCTCACTACTAGGTCAGACTCATAGTGATTCGCCTGTTTACAGCCTCCCAAGATCTGGGATTACAGGAATGCACCACCATGCCCAGTCTTAGTTGCCATCTCAGTAGGCCCTGGGGGCGGGGCCAGCGTGGCATGCCTAGGGATTGAACCCCTAGCCCCTGCACATGCTTGCAGGTGCTTTAATCCACTGAGCTATTTGGCCAGCCTTGTCTGTCTATTCTTATTTGAGGCTCAGATCCTGGTTCCTATATTAGATGTTTGTTTCTTGTTTTGCTAGTCAGGCTGTTTTAGCCCGTGACCCTACACTGATTGGATTGTCATGTAACACAGCTGTGATGTATCCCATGGCACTCCTGCCCCGGCATTCTTTTGCCCCAAGATGGTCTTGTCACAGGCCTGAACATGCATTTATGCTTGCTACCAGTGGTATTTTTCAGAAGAAAACTCTTTCATATTTTCAAGAGAGGCTGATAGTATCTACCATATATGCCAGTATTATCTATGAAACCAACATGGTATATGAATAACAATTGAAGTCATTCTTTTGAAATTAAAACACATTAGTTGAAAAAGTAAGTTAGGTATTAGATCAGTTATGATTTTTCCTCGCATTTGACAAATAAGAGTTACATATATTTGCAGTCCATAATTTTGATGTGTTTATGCTTTGTGATATAAATAAATCAGGCCAATTTAAATACACCATCATATACTTTTGTGTGGTAAGAGCATTTAGAATCCACTGTCTTAGCAATTTCCAAGTACATATTATTGACTATAACTACCATGCTATATGATAGATCTTCAGAACTGATTTATCCTGCATAACTAAAACTTTGCATCTTTTAACAAATAACTCTCCATTCTCCCTCCTTAGGCCTCAGGCCTTGAAAGCATACTTTTCTTTTTCTTCTATGAATTCAATGTTTTTTGATCCTACATATAAATAAGATCATATACCACTTGTTTCATGCCTGGCTCATTTCACCTGATATAATGTCCTCTGAGTTCATCCATGCTGTTCTGGCACTGTGTGGAGGACCACCTGAGCAGCTCTCCTTTAAACAAGAGCAATTATCTCCACTTTAGCTGAGCCTGACCCTATTTTCTAGTATTGATATGTCAGAGCTGGCTAGGACTTCTCTTTATCCTTTCAACTGGCCTTACGCAATGCATATTGGTCTAGCCCAGGTGCTGGTGGTAGTGTTTCTGTGATAACCCACACCTGCTACTCTTTATCCATATTTACCTTCAGGTCCACACATACATGCCTCGGCACACACATGCACAGGCACAGTGACTTACTGATGGACACTTAGATGTCTTACCTCTTGTGAGTAATACTGTAATGAACATGCGAGTGGGTTAGTGCTCACTTCTTTATAAAGAAAGTAGAACCAGTTTCCACATAATTATGTTTCCACATAATTTAGTTCTTTCCAAAAAAGTTTCTGCTGAACATACACTGTCATGTATATCATGAGGCTTTCTTGTCTCAAACATTGTGTGAACATCTGTATAGGTAAGTACATGAGATTTTCGAGTCTCATGCATCTAGCAATATAGAAATGATACTGTCTTAAGTGAAAAGGATTGAATTACAGGTCACACAACAGCAGTGTGCATCTTGGTGTGTGATAATTAAGCAGCATTGCCTACTGGGAGCTGTTCTATGGATTCTCCTTATCAGTCTGTGTGGGTCATTATCACTTCCTTTATTCTGAGTCACTGAAGTACTCATTTTCAGAGTAAGTATTCACATACTTTCAAGTGTGTCTTACTTAAAAATAATTTCTAAATATCCTCCAATGTGGATCCTCTTCTGGCTCTTTTTCCTCCTTAGTCCACCAGGTTTCAGAAGGCTGGCCTCACGCTCGCTGCCTCTCTGTCTTTCCCTTGCACTCCTCACCCTCTTGTGGGCCAGGCCTTTGCCCTTCACTGCCTTGCACTCATTCCCAATGAGGTTGGCACAGACTCAGCACTGCAGAATCGAAGAGAAACTTGTCTCTTTTCTCACAGTACTGTAATTTTTGCTGTATACATATTTTACTTCCTTTGTGAGACTGATTCCTAAATATTTCATTGTTTTGCATGTTATTGTGAAAAACAGGGATTACATACTCTTTCTCTTAGTGCATCCCTTGTTTGGGTATAGAAATGCTATTGAGTTTTGAGTGTTGACATTGTATCCTGCTGTGCTACTGAATTTGGTTACTAAATCTATAGGTCTGTTAGTGGACTTTTGTGGTCTTCTATGTAGAGTATCAGGTAATCTGCAAATAATGATAATTTCACTTCTTCCTTTCCAATCATTATTTCTTTTATTTCTTTCTCTTGTCTAATTGTTCTGGCTAATGTTTCCAGAACTATATTGGACAAAAGTGGTGACAGTAGGCATCCTTGTCTTGTTCCTGATTTTAAACTGAAGGCTTTCAATTTTTGTCCATTTAGTATGCTGTTGGCTGTTGCTTTGTCACAGATGGCTTTTTGCAGGTTGATGTAAAGACCCTCTGCTCCAGTTGTCTGTAGTGTTTCATCAAGGAGTGTTGGACTTTGTCAAAAGATTTCTGCATCTACTGAGATGATCGTGAGATTTTTGTCTTTGGCTCTGTCTGCAGAATAGTCTGGGTAATTGTACTGTCGATTTCTACTGGTCTTTTGAAAGGAGCAGTTAATGTTTAAATTGTTTCTTTTTATTCTTTTGAATTTCTTACAAAATTTTTGTTACTTTTTTTTTTTTTCAAACAAATCTTTCACACTGATATCTGGTAGTTTGAGCAACTAATTTAAAGATAGCACTATGTAATACAGCAACCATTGTTGAACTCCTTTTACTTTCTGTTTAGTGAAATTTTCCATTATTTCTAATGCTGTTTCCTTTTTATCATTATTTCATATTATTTAAAAATAGATACTTTTCTGTCCATTTTGTCGCTTTGCACAACACTGAGCAGGCCCACGGCCCATCTCCGTGCTCCGTATCTTCTCTTGGTTTCTTTGAAAGTGCTGTCTCCTGATCTTTCCCCTTACTTCGCCTACGTCTTCCCATTGTCACTTGATGACACAATCCACTTTCCTCAACCCAAACCACTAGTGCTCATTAGGATTCTTTCTTAGTCTTCTTTTGCCTGCTACATGCATATGCCTTGGGATAACATACTTTTCATGATATTAACTATTTATACATTAATGGCTTTTCACTCATTATCACTACACTAGCTATTTCACCCACATATATCCAATTGCCTACAGGACATTTTTACATAAAAATTCCACTAAAGCTTCCAACTCTAAATAGCCAAAGCCACTGTGCTCATTCTTATCATATGTGAACATGTTCCCATTTTCCTACCATTGTGAAAGACAGTATCATCCATTCTGCTGCCAGACCAAGAATCTGGACACCAATGTTGACACTAATCTTTCCCATGGACCTCTCCCAAAATCTCTAAGTCACACTGGTTGTATGTATGAAGTATCTCTTAGGTTTAGCCTAATTTCACTGCCATTATCCTTGTTATTTTCTTAGAATATACTGTAATAGTTTCTGGCTGGAATTTCTGATGTATTTCTCTTTGTTATTTTTCCTGGTTTGGAGTTCTCCACCCAGAAGTGCTTCTGACAGATTGACAATGGTAGTTTTTTGAGAATTCAGGTTGATTATGCTATTATAATCAGATTCAAGGTCATAGTTCTTAAATGGTTTTCTGAAATTCCAGTGTAATTTTAGTTTCTTTGCATTGTTTTAAAGTCAGTTTATAATACTTCTCTGTATATGTTCAGTATTATTTTGATGCAACTCATTATATACAGTTTAGGCTTTAGCAATATTGCACCATTTGTAGTTACCTAAAGATATGATGTTCTCTTACTACTCCAGTGCTTCTTAAATTATATGTATTTAGTTTCTAAAAATGTTATCATTTATTTATTTTGTATTTGGTACAGGGCCTGCAGGGTCTAGAGGGTCTCACTATGCAGATGGGACTCATAGGAATTCTTCTGTTTTCAGCCTCCTAAGAGCTGGGATTACAGCTGCGTGCCACCATATCTAGTCTTAATAGCTGGCACAGGGCGCCCCAGGGGTGGGGCCAGCATGGCAGGCTGGGGATTGAACCCTGGCTCCTGTGCTCTGGCTAAGCAGGCGCTTTAGTCTGCTGAGCTATCTGGCTGGCCCACTTTTCCAGAATGTTATTTAACATTGATATTGTATCACTATCTACAGTATGAATCAAATTATGGTGATTATTTTGGGATTATGTTCACTCAACTTGTCCTCTGTTAATCTTTTGTTTCTTCTCCTTGTAGGACTTCGGTTATATCTATCACATGAAATCACAATAATCTCCTTCTGTATGTGCCTTGTGAGCTTCCTGAAAGGATAGATTTCATTCCTCACCCAAAAATTTGTCCATAGATGGTGATAAAGATGGTAAATGAATGGATGCTAGGGTGATCTGCCCACGACATCTGTCACCCACTGACACATAGGGTGATGCGGCTGATCTGGCTGCCTAGGTGGGTGCCCCTTCTTTCCTCACCACTCTACATATGTCCTTCCAGAAGCTGTGTGCTCTATTGAAGAGGATAATCAATAGAGTAGAACTGTTTCCTCAGACAAGAGGAGAGGAGCAGCTGCACTATCTTGCTAGGGCCTCCAAACAAGTTCTCAGGAAAGATGATGAATGAAGAAGAACAGGAAGTAAAAAAAAAATTTGCTTTCTCCTCATTATCAAGGGCTATGCATTTGACCAGTTGCTTTCATGAAAATAAAAATTCTAAGACTGCAAGTAAATATTTTCTTACATTTCAACATGACACTTGCATTACTCACTTTCCTGTTGTGGAGACAAAATACATGACACTTTCAAGTTAAAGGAGGAGAAATTTATTTGGGCCCACAGTAGGCTTCAGAGCATGGTGACCAGCTCCAGTGCGGAAGTGGCCCTCCTTACTCTATCTCTGTTTCCTGGCTGCCATGATGTTATGGGTGGCTTTCCTCTACTGGAGCTGGTCACCATGCTCTGAAGCCTACTTACTCTGGTAGAGGAAAGCCACCCATAACATCATGGCAGCCAGGAAACAGAGATAGAGTAAGGAGGAGCCAGGAAAGGAGTTAAGCATCAAGAAGCACTTGTCCAGTGACAGCTCTTCCCACTAGACGTGGCCCCTGTATAGTGCACGAACTACACTGAACTATTCAGTGGATGAATATACCGCTCTGCTGCCACTATTCAGTCACCTGTCAAATACATGAGGCCTTTGGGGGCTATTTTAGATTGGAAGCACAATGACACTAGTTTGGTTTGCTCTTCACTTGCAAAACAAATTGCAAGTATGAAAAGAACTACTTCCTAACAAGGAAAGTTTTGGCAAGAGACACCCACCGAAAAGGAATGGACAGCTTCTTTCCCTTTCACAATATTTTGGTATCTTTCAGGTTTTACTTACTCTTTCAGTTTCTTACACTAAGGAAACAATATGATGTTTGCACATGTACGTCTGATTTATTTCACTTATGAGTATGGTCTCTAGTTTCACCCATTTACCTGTAGAAGTCTTGAGTTTATCTTTCTTTACAACCGAGTAATACTCCACAGCACAAAAATACCACATCTTTTTTATTCATTCCTCAGTTGATAGGCTTGTGGATTATTTCCAAGATTAGCTATTATAAATTGAACTGCTATAAATATGGGTGCACCTATATTACTGTGGTATTATTTTTTAATTCTACCAGGAAGACACCCAAAAGGGAAATAGCTGGGTCAAATGTAATTTCCAATGTTAGGGGTTTTTTTGAGGAATCTTCACTGATTTCCACACTGGTTTTACCCATCTACACTCCCACAAACAGAAGGATTCCTTTCTCCCCATAGCCACTCCAGCATTTGTTATTGGTTGATTTCTTGAGGATAACCATTTTTTTCTAGGGTCTGATCTGTATTGTCTGTAATTTTTAATTTACTTTTTATTCTCTTTAAAATAAAAAAAAATTAGATCTAAGAAAAATGAATGGGCAGAAAAGAACAATAACACATGCTTGAGGAAGTGAGATTACTAGTTACTACTCTCAGAATGGTTACCTATCTACTTCTGCGCTTGCAAAACCTTCCTCCTTTTACCTACTCTATAGAACAGAGAATTAACTGATGCTGTATTTTAACAAAATACTGATTATAATTACAACTGATTTTAGATGCCTTTTAGACCAACTCCTCATTTCTGTCTTTCCATACTGAAATGATTTCACAGTATTCTCAGCACATATTCTGAAGTGGGACGAACTCTGTAAAACAAAGCATCTGAGGCTGGACTATCACCATGATATGAATCAAAGGATGGTGAGCACAGATCTTTAAAGAGCCCCAAATGCAGAATATAATGGGGCTGGGTTCTACTGTGCATCTCTTTGCTCTTAGATAAAGCTACTAGACCACGATTTTGTCTTCTGTAAAATTAATGGCCTGAACTGCTCACTATGTGATGGCTAAGCCTGGCTCCAGCTCTCACATCTGGTGACCCATGCCACAGACCAGCTGGGTCCAGGGCAGTATTAGAAACTTTATCACCAATGAGATGAAGAAAGTGTGCAGAGGAGTAAGCTATCATAAAAATATTCATACTTCTTCCTAAAAGCAGTAAGATTCTACCATAAAGGCTGACTCATTATAGTTGATTTATGCACTGAGAACTCTCAGCCATGACTAATTCTCAAAGGTGTAATATCTTCATTTAAATATATATATATATATATATATATATATATATATATATA
>NDGM011181034.1:0-13405 GCA_002564305.1 Octomys mimax | reverse complement strand
CTGTGGGCATCACTGCAGAGATCACTCTCCCCCCCCCCAAAAAAAAAGAGTGAAAAAGAATTGAAACACCCTTCTCTGGTAGCATGATGAATCAGAAGAGAGGAAAAGAGGGAGAAGTCAGTGAAGAAAAGGTGAGAGGAAAGACAACAGCCATCCCTTGACTATGAGACTCAGGCCCAATTTTGGTTAAAGACAAGAGGCGATTAATATTAAGGCTGAGAGGAAGCCGAGCACATTTTAGTACATCTCAATTAAAGCACATCTCTTGGAAAGTGTCAAATAGGGAACAAAACCCTTTAGCTACTTTTTACTGTTGTTTTTGCTTTTGCTTCGTGAAGAACATTTCCTCTTCTCTGTTTCCATAAAACACAAGTCAGACCTAATAGATTGGAGCAAATAGTTTTCAATAGACTCGGCCTGCTTAATTTTCTGGAGAATATGCTCTTGAGAAGGGTCATGAGACACCGGGTAAGCCAAAATGTACCTCGGGACAGCTGCATTCTACAGTGCTAATCTTTTCTTTATTTTTTCTTTCTTTCTTTCTTTTTTTTTTTTTTTTTACAGAGGTGTATGCGCACTTTACTATTTCAGTGCAGTTATTACAAATGACATAGTTCTAATACAAATTATCCTAATGTGATCTGTCAGAGCATTAAAAGTTTTTAATGCTCCAGGTTAAAAGTTTCATAACTGTTCTTTTTACTCTGAGACTTGGTTTCCTCAGTGCACACTGATTTTGGTAATCAAGGGTATACTGCTGGATTTAAGATATCAAAAACAAGTTAGGAGCAGAGAAGGAATTCCAGGCTGTGCTGGGAAGAAGGGAGCCACCCCTAACAAAATAATTAAAGAGGATATGTGTGTTGTTTTAAGTTTGTCTGTGTTCCTGGTAGGCACCTAGAAAAAGGGTGTGTGTTTGCTTTTACCATTCACGGTCTTGTTTGCAGCCTGGGGAGGGGGAAAGAAATCTTGGGGCCAAACAGTTCTAAAGCCAAGCTTTCCTCCCTAGCCCACTTTCTCTCGTCCCTTAAGCCTAGAGGGCTTATCTTTACTTCTCTTGGTAGGTTGTATTCTCCTCTATCAACCACCCATAGTCTCCCTTTAGCGGAGGGGTATCAGCGGGGCGCCCTTGTACCAGCCGGCTGCCTCAGCTCTGGAGACTGAGGCAGGACGCTCACTAGAACCCAGCAGGAGTTTGAGGCTAGCCTGGGGCCACTTCAAGACCTGTCTTTTCCAAAAAACAAGAAAAAAAAAGTACGAGGCGGGGGCGGGCCCTCCCTCCCTTTCTCCTCCCAGTCCCCCGCCCTTCACACCTTGGGTGGGAAAGAGCTGTGGGGGCGGGGCGGTGGCCCGCGGTGGGGGCGGGCTCACAGTAAACGGTCCAACGACCTTCCGTGTGGGCTCCGGCAGCCAATGAGCAAAGTGAGAGGGCGGGGCGCACGGCTGTTGCAAAGCATCCAACGTGGGCCAGCGGGGCCGAGGGGGTGTGTGAGGGCGCACGGCTGGGGCGGGGCCTGGGGGACCCGCCGCGGCTAGACCGTGGAGGGCGAGCTGCGAACTGCTAATTGTTCGGCGGCGAGGTCTGCTGGGCTCTGGCTGCGCTGAGACGCTGTGCGGACACCGTGCTCTGCTCGCGGCGCCGGGACAGCGGGGCCGCGGAGTCGGCGGTGCAGTCCGGGTGCCCAGCTGTGCGCTGGGAGCTCTGAGGAAGATGCCCGCCGACGCCGAGCTCCGGGTGCGAAGCTGAGCGCTTCTCGAGGCGGCGGCGCTTGGCGTGAGCCCGAGCTCGGACCGGAGCGCGGCGAGAGGACGAAGAGTGCGGCCCGGCCCCTCGGCCCAGATCCGGAGTTCGCGGCGAGCGCGGGCGGCCCGGCCCGCATGGGCGAGGGGTTCGCGGCCTTTGCCAGGCGCTTCGCAGCGACCGGGAGTCAGCGGCCGTGGACTGAGCTCGTGCCGGCGGCCATGCTCCGGCGCGCAGCTTAGCGCCGTGCGGAGACAGCGGGCGCGCCCGGGACCTCGCGGATCCCGCGCCCGAGTTCGCGGCGCGCTCCAGACAAGATGGCGCGGCCGGCCGGGAGAGCGCCGGGGGCCCAGCGGCGCGCGCCCAGCCTGCTCCTGCTCTGGCTGCTGCTGCTGCCCGGCACCGAGACCGAGACCGAGACCGCTGGGCCGGGCACGCGGGCCCCCTGCGCGGCAGCCTGCACTTGCGCTGGGGACGCGGTGGACTGCGGAGGGCGCGGGCTGACCGCTGCGCCGGGGGACCTGCCCTCCTGGACGCGGAGCCTGTGAGTTGCCCTGCCTGCGCCTCGGGGCGCTGTCACTTGGGGTAGGGTTGTGCGGCGGGTTCTGTGTGAGAAGTCGCGTGGAAGTGGCAGAGGGGGGAGCTTGCATCTGGAATGTGGAGGTGAGCGCGTGCGCCTCGTGGGAGTCGGAATGAGCGGCACGGGGCGGAAGAGTTGGAGCTGTATCACTGGTGGCAAGGGTGAGCAGCAGTGCCCGGGAGTGGGGCGCGAGTGGTTGTTGGGCCTAGGGGTGAGTGGGTTTGCCTCGTGGGGCCTTGCAAGCCAAGAGTGTGGGTCTCTGGGGAGTGCAGGCCGGAAGTCCTAGGTGGCGAAGATTTGGAGGTGAGAAAGACTGTGGCGGGTGTGATGTGGGGCTTGTGAAGAGTGGTAGTGTGTGTGTGTGTGTGTGTGTGTGTAAGTAAGTGTAAGGTGGGAAACATCTGGAGCAGAGTGTCGGGAATTCTGTGTGCAGTTTGTGGGTATGTGTTTCTATTTTCCTCTCCTGTAATTCAACTCTTTGGTGTCAAAGCTTCTCGGTCTTACAGTGGATAATGAATGAAGGTGACTCTTGACTCTCCCCATATTATACTTACATTATTTGGTAGTTTTTGTAGCTGGATCTCGATCCCAAGGACCAGGGTGGCCTGACTTGGCTCCGGCCCTGGGTAGAAAGCCTCTTTTTCCAGAGGACCTACGCGCGTTAGAGGGCTTTGATAACTTTTTGGAGATCTATGAGTACTTTTAGAAGCCTGTTCTTTCTAGGTTGGTCGGCTTATAGCGAACTGTTTCAGACCCTTCTTGTCTGTTGCCTTGGGCCTTTTGGGGCTTCGAGACCCAGTGGGGTGGGGCCACCCTCGAGTTTTGCCTCCATAAATGGTGCAAATTAGTTTTGGAGTAGTAGTGCTGATTCTGGAGAGGCTGCCAGGGTCTTGGCTGACTGGAGCCGTTTGTTTACCCCAAAAGAGGTGCTTTCCTGTACTATCAGGATCGTGTCTTATTTGGAGTTAGTGGGATGCTTCTTATGGGAGTTTTGGCAGGAAAAAAGACTAGGTTTCTGTAAACACGTTGGAATGGAGTAGCCTTCTTTTCACTTGTAACAATATCTGGTCCAGGAGTCAAATCCCCTCGCTAATCAGTATTTTACTATTTCTGTATAACTGTTGGTGCCTTCCAGAAAAGCCTATTTGGAGTAGTCCTCTAATAAACAATTGGACATCTTCAGTAGAACATAGAAAAGGCACTCTGACGTAAGGCGGCCAGTCATTTGCTCGTTAAAAAAGAACAAAACTGGGGGTACAAGTTTTAACCAACACCTGTGGTTTGATTTCAGAAAATAGGGCCTGAGTATCTGGCTGCTGGGAGCAGAAGAAAAGTTCATTTCTTTCCAGTTGGAAGACCCCTTGCCTCTCAAATGGGACTTTAACTTGGCCCTAGGAGCAAGTACTAGAAGTTGTGAAGCTGGCCACCACGCTCTAGCTATGATTTAGCTTTCTTTTCAATATCTGCTTCCCCTGTGGAATTAATTATTGACATAGCGAAAAATCAGTGGTCATAGGATGGGTTTTAACACAGGTAGTGAATGTGCCAGGTGCAGGAATGCCCCTGCAGGGTATTTTAGTTAGTTAAGGCAGTCTGTGGAATTGTGAGTTTTCCTTTACATAAGTTTTTTGGTTTTTGAAAGACTTATGCGTGCAGAATCAGAATAACTTCTCAAGTGTTCACCTGTTGGAAGAACGACTTGTTATGCTATGTGTCAGTGGCCTTGTGGGGGAAGGCACTTAGTTCCTAAGCAGTAACTTATGGGAGAGGACAGAGTATCCTTTTATTTGCACTTCCCTGTGGTTGCAAGATCCACTCTGCCTCGCCTTTTTTTTTTTTTTTTGAGCTGGACACACTGGTCATTTTTGTTAAGTCTTTCTTTTGCTTAGAAGTGACATTTCACACAGTGTAAATCCTTTAAAATTGCAATCTTTTTCTGTCTTACTCATGTACTTGATGATCAATAAATACCAAACTGGGTATTTTGAGCTTCAGGAGATTTGATTATACTCATTATGTTGTTAACTGCTTAGATTTTAAGATCCAAGTACTGTTCTCATTAATGTGGCAGCACTGTACCGTGCAAAATGTGTATTCATTGAAAAATATTTGTGGCAGTATATTTCTTTTTTCTTTCTTTTTTTTTTTTGGTTTTCTGAGAGGGTCTTGCTCTGTAGTACAGACTGTCCTTCTGATTGAAGAAATTTCGAGCAAATATGTTCTTCCCGCAAGTCTCAGAACTTTCAGTTTTAAACTACTACTCTCGTACTCTGAAATTTGTAGAACAGTATTTATATGGCTTATATTCTTGGCTGTGATTCAGGAAGACATGAGTGAAGAAAGTCTCTGTGTATCCTATAATGAAATAGCTCGTGATTTCACTGAGTTTACACCTTCTAAGTCCATTGTGTCTAGAAGATGCTTTGAGCCAGTTTACAAGCCTGTGAACTAGATTTACTGCAGCGGGCTCAAACAATTTCAGGCTGTGGGTTTGCGATAGCAGGGAATCAGTGGCTTTATGGGACTTTTTTCCCCTTTGTAAATAGTGCATCTAATTTTGGAGTTGCTTCACGGCCTAGTGTAAATTAAGTTAGTAAGATAAAATTTTTTAAATAGTGAATGCAAATGTAGTGTGAATATGAAAAATGGGATGGAGCTGACAGGGTCAGATGGGTTTCTTCAGAGGGCCTGAGGATAGTTAATTCAACATAGTAACTTGTAGTAGTGGAACTATACCTGTGGCTTCTCTTGCATTACGTGGGTGAGGCTGTCATGGTCCAGCCCGCAGATTCATAAATAGTACCAAGCACTATCAGGCAGTATTGCTGCTTCCAGAAACCGTAGGAGAAATTTGACTTCTTGATACTCAGTTGTTTGCTGTTTTTGAAAGATGGCTTTAGAAGTTATTTAAAAAGTATTAATTACACTTTACCTTAGACTTACCTGTGGCATAAATTTGAATACAGTATTCAATCACAGAACTTTGCTGGCTTATTAAAGGTTCTGAGAGCTAAGAGCTGGCCTATGGATTTATAAGTGGGGAGGGAGAAAGAACACCCACAGTGCTTGTTCTCCATGGAGGGAAGATGATTGACAGGATTCAGAAACAGGGGCATTTATAAAAGAACACCAAATATGGTCATCCTGGGCTACATAAGAATGAGTTTATTGATCTGGGTCTCTGTATCATATATTTGCAATGCCAAATCTGTGACTAACCTAACCTTGAATGTTTTGGCATAGAAGTGGTGGTTATGGTTACATTAGAAAATATACAAACCAAGGTTACCTAGTTGTGAAGCAAAGCGGGCCTTTGTCTTTTAAATTTTACAGCTGTGCTTCAAGATCCAGGTGTGCAGGGTGTTATGACTGAGGATTTGGCAAATAGTTCCATCCTGTTTATGCAAATTAGATGATCAGATCCTTCCAGAACCTAAACTTTTTTTTTTTTTTAAAGAAAGTACATAGATGGTCTTATGGGCTTAGACATTTCTTTGTGTCTCTGTCTACCTGTCATGTAAGTGCTCAACAGACCTTCAGCATCCCCTGATTTGGAGTTTCTTGGAGCAGAGAATGATTTAGTTATTTATTGAACGGGGCTGGGAATGGAACCCATAGCCTTGTGCCAGTGTTCTGCCACTGATCTACATCCCAGGCCCTTTGAGGGAGAGTTTTAAACACAGATGTGGCAACGAAGAATCTGAAAATTTCCAGTGTCCTTAAGGTTCTAGAGCACTTGGCCTGAGCTCGGAATCCTTTTCTTTGCAGTAAGTGATGAAGCTCAGCCTCACTTGCCTTTTGAAGATGAAGAGCATTTTTCTTGCTAGTCCTCTGATGTCTTTTGAGCAAGGGGAGGTTTTCACAAGTAATAGTGCCTTGGAAAATAATATTGGTTGCCTTTAGAGAAGGGCATATAGTTTAAGTACCACTGATAAGAATTTATGGCATAAAGCCTATTTTTTTTTTTTTTTTCAGTACTGAGGATTGAACTCAGGACCCTGCACTTGCCAGGCGAGCACTTATTCTACTTAGCTATCTCTCTGGCCCTAAAGCCTAATTTTTGAATACTGCCACATTAGGAAGTGTCAGGAACCCTCTCCTCAGGCACTGGTGTGAATCCATTCTGATGTATATAGAGGGATAGTATCTACTCTCGACTTGAGTTATGTTAAGGCTTTTCCCTATCTCCTTTTCAAGGGATTTTTCTTTTACAAAACTTTCTCTCTATGCATACATTTGTTTATGAGATTTCACATACTGTGGACTTTTGAGTGGGTTAGGTATAAAAATGGGGAGCATCTTCAGGAAGATGAGGACACTTTGGTGTGGTGTAGTGAGAGCTGGTAGATAACCCAGGTCCTTGTTTTCCGGCTCCAGGGTTAATCACTGTGCCTGGGTTCCCTGCATGACTTCTCTGACCAGTGGAGATGGCCTTTGGCTGACCTTTGTTGCCATCAGACACCATGCACACAATGAAAGGGCCTCTCCCTTCCTGCAGAGGTGTTTCCTTGGTGCAAAGCTTTTCAGCATCCTTTCTTTCAGCGTGACTGGGAATGTCGCAGAGCTCACTAGGGGTTTGTGTATCTCAACAGTGCACCTGGCACGGTGCTGTGTACCTGCTAAAGCCCTCAAGGAAGAGCTGAGAGACAGACTGGACAGAGGCTGTGTAAAATAGACTTCAGTTATTTCAAAAGTGATGGCCACAGGAGAGGGATATCTAGAGGAGGATTCATTGAGTTGAAAGTTGCTGGGAGCATTAACAAATGTTAGTTGTACCAGGATCTTTTTTTTCTTTTCTTTTCCTTATTTGTTCAAAACATAAAAGAGATTCCTCTGACTTACCCTATAGGTTGAAGAACTTTAAATTTCATGAGCAAGCCTAACTTTCAACCCCCTTTGAATGAGCATGGTGACTTTTAGTCACTGGGGACCTTCCCCTTCCTTGGCGACTGCAATTTGAAACCCTGGGGGTCTTTTAAAAGCTAACAGGACTCTGGACTGTGTTAATATTCAGAGCTGTTTGCAGTGGATGTGGTTTCAGGGGCTGGAGGCATTGTCTTGAGACAGGAGGGAAAAAGGGTGGAGGCAAAATATTCCCAGACAAGTGAGGAAAAATATCTAAAAAAAAATTCTCAGATGTTCTCTTGTCTGTGGGAAATTTAGAGACCATTAGGTTTTTTTTTTTATTTGTTTGTTTATTTTAAATGACATAAATATGATACTGAGCCAGTGGGGGTCTGTTCCTTCTAGATTCTGACTTAAGACTTTGTATGTCAGTAATGTGGTTATCTTCTGCTTTTGTTGAAAGTTAGAGTGCCAGAATTCATTATGAAATAAGATTTGTTTCTATCTCTACTGCAAAAAAGGAATACTTTGAAGACCAGAGGTTAAATTTTTTACAATAATTTGACCTTTGGAACTTGTGCATTTATTTTTTGCCCGAGGAATTTATATAGCTGGAGAGTTTAGGATGGTAGAATAGAGACAAATTATTTGACCAATTATATAACTAGAGTTTTATAAATTTTATGATGAAAAACTTGATGGATGGCCATTTTTTTTAGGCAAAATGAATGGATCAATAAAGACTATAGAAAAAAAGAAAATTAAAATTTTTCTTTGTTCAAATTGAAAGTTGCCAGTTTTCCTCTTCTGCAAGGGGGTGGTGGATTAACTAGTGGTGGACTTGTAACATGCAGCTGAACTGAATCAGCATGGTTGTGGAGTGGAGGCCCACCTGAGGATTATTGCCAATAGCCTAAAAGCAGAGCTGCCGGGAAAGATGTACTGTGTCTCCTGGAGAGGCTGGTCATGCTGGTTTCCCTGATATGAACTCAGCTGTTCTTAGAGGAGCCTGGGTCTTCTTCGTCTCTGAGGATGACTATGGTTCTTTTTGGGGAAGCTCTGCTTCTTACCTTGAACTTTGTTTCCTGGTTCCAGTGCAGATCTCTCTGCTTGTTAGCACAGATCCTTCGTCCTGCTGGTGTAGACTTTCTAGCTTCCACCGCTGACGTTTGGGCTTTCCTAGTGCAGGTCCTCGATACAGACTTGCATGTGACATTGTCCCTAGCTCCAGGTCTTCAGCTGGATTCTCAGAGTACAGTACAGTGGGATCCAGGCCCTCAACTGGTTTCTTTGGATCTCCAGTACTGTAATCATTGATACATTGTGTCAATTTGAGAAGTTTAGAAGTTTAATAAGACATTCAGCAGGGGCCCAGGGTCCTCACTTCCTAAACATCCTCATTCTGTGCAAGAGGAAGGCAGGGAGATGTGTGAGCGCTACACCCGCCCTAAAGGGTGGCAGCCTGTTTACCATGCAAGGGAGGAAAAGAGGTTTGCTTACCCCTCCACACCCTTTTTTTGCTCTTGCTGCTTTTGCTGTCTGCCTCTGCCCCTGTGCTATTCCACCCTGCCTTGGAGCCAGCTTTATTTTAGCCCAATAAACCCAGCTAAATAAACCTTTCCTTCCTTAATTTTTGGTGTCCAGTACTTTGTCTCAGCAAGAGAAAAGTAGCTAAGACAGGTACTCTTTTGCATTTGACTCTTTGGATGAAAATTATAAAATAATCCTATAAATTATATGTCCTGCATTAGATCTTTTCCTTTGTAATCCCTGACTACAACAAGGGGTATGCTTGTGAATTTTTTTTTTTTTAATCTAAGAACTTTATGCTTCATGTGTTTCTATGGTACTATATTTTCTATAACTTATTACTTTATTTCTATGGATGTTTTGTTTTGTCTTGAGGTGATTTTCATTACATAGTTCAGGATGGCCTGAACTCAGTCTGGTGTCCAGGCAGGACTTGAACTCATGGCAATCTTCTGGCCTATCCTGTATGCTGGCATATGCCACCACAGCTGACTGTTCAGGCATTTTGCGTATAGTTTGAAGCATGGTCAGACACTTAATTTGCCTATAAAAATCATTATATTTTTAAAAATGATTTTTCCTTTTTCCTGGGTCTTTATATTTATTTCCTGCCTTGAGTTCTTCCTATCCTCTATAGAGGTAGTTGCTGCTCACTTGTCCCCTGGTCTCTGATTCAGTGATTGACTGGGGGAAAGAGTGGATGAAGATGGCACTTTCTTCACATGTACACTGGGAGGTATGTTGTGCCAGGTATGCTGCTGCTTGACCTTGTGGGGTCATACCTAGCACATGGATGCTGCTAGAAAGTAGTGATGGTGGTTGAAAGTTCCTTTTAAGGTCCGTTCCTGGGACTTCCACTCTTTATGTATATTTGTGATTTTAGCCTTTCTTCTTTCCTTCCTTCATTTGGGGCAGGGTCTTATGCAGCTTGGACTTGTAGTATTCCTCCTGTCTCAGACGCGCTCCACCCTCTCTGCTCTAAGATCACAGGCATGCGCCACCATGCCCGGTTCTGAGGCTGGCATGGCATAGGTACCAGGGATTGAACCTGGCTCCTTGAACTTGCTGGACAGGTGCTTAGACCATCGAGCTATTCTCCAGCTCATTTCCTTCATTTCTGAAAGGGGATTATAATATTTTGTGTTATAGCTACCGTAACAGCAGGGTTAGATGATGTATGTAGTAGCCCCATTTCTCAATGTGGGTTGATTCCATTGGTGATTTAAGAGCATAATTTGAAAGTTAAAACCTCTACATCATGTTCTGTATCTTTTCTCCCATGCCTTCTCTTCCATTCAGATTTCCTTGTAACAAAGGCTTTCCTGGAAAAATTTCCTTTTTTGAAAAATTTTTGGGGCGGGAGCATATCAGGGTTCACAGCACAAGCTACATCTGCATACTCAACAGGTACTCATAGGAATCTTAGATGATCCGAAGGAAGCTATAAACTGTTGCAGCAAATTATATAGTTAGCAAAACTTTTTTTTTTTTTTTGTCTTTTTGAGACAGGGTCTTGCTCTGCAGTTCAGGCTGGCCTGGTGTTCACTTTGTAGCCTAGGCAGGTCTCAAAATTGCAATAATTCTCCTGCTTCAGCCTCTCAAGTTCTGGGATTGTAGGTGTACACTGCCACACCTGGCTTAGCAAAACTTATTAAAGTAATTTTAAATCTGTCCCAGTTGTACAAATACTTGTGCCTTCTTAGGATTATTCTTTTAGGTAGAGGTGTGGGAAAAGAGAGACGTGAGAATTCCTTAAACTAATCATTTTATCTTATTATTCCCCAGGGTTTCATTGAAACTGAGCCTCACCAAGATGTAAATAGTTCCTTTCCATCAATAGCTTGGAAAAATGCAGGTGTGCTATTCCAAATGAGATTAGGTTACAGACTTTAAGGCTTCGGAATCCTCACTGTACCAACTTCTCTTTAGAAAGACTTGAGGGAGGAGGGATTATAAGGGGAGACAATTGCTGGGTTGTATACAGAAAATACATTTTGTTTGTTTTGGTCTGTTTACAGTCTTATGGTAACTGGGGTGGGGGGGACACAGGCTGTGAACACAGGGTCATTTGAGGAATCTGGCAAGGGAGCCATCTGAGAAACGGTTTACTACATGTATTTGCTTTTGCTTCTGGTGCACCTGTACCTGTGTTCTTTTCCCAATGAATGGCCGTGATTCACAGCCTTGCCCACATGAACAGCAACGATTGTTTGCATCTTTATTACTATTTAATCTAGCATAACCAGTAGGGCCCATTGTGTGAACAGCCAATCCGTTCATCTCTGAAAGCCCTGATACATCTTGATTTCCTTATGAACCAGGATGCAAGTTCCAATCACTGCTCATTCAGTGTGTTTTAGCAGGAGACCGAATTGAGAGGGTTGTAAGAAAGCATAGCCTGTCTTTAAGTGCTTTGCATTCATTATTCTTTAAACTTTTGTTGTTCACAGATCTCTAATCTTTTGTGGTCTGCATAAAATAAATGAGTGAGGATCTTCCACAAGCAGAATTAGCTTAGACATTGAGAAATAAAGCAGAGATGTGGAGGACTTTTTTTTAAAAAGCCAATTTAAAAAATGAAAGTCCTCACAGCTTTATTTTCCAAAATTTCTTTATGCAGAATTTAATGTGTCCCCTCCCCCAATCTGCTGTCCTTTGTCCTTTCCACTAATTTATAATTTGCTGTACAAATAATTTACCACTTATCTTGGCCAGAGCATACATTACACTTGATAAATTCTTTCTCCCAGATCACCTACTTGATGATATAGCCTGTTAGATACAATGAAAAGGATTGAGCACTTATGAACTGGGGAATGGATAATCTTGGTTTAGGTCCAAATCTTGTAATTGTAAGTGCCTTTTCTTTGAAAGCCTTTGTATAGCAAGTATTAGCACTTTGGACTAGGTAACAAGAGATGGATGCACTGGCTTCTCCTTAGTGAAAGTGAGTTGGGAAGCAACCTGTTGCAAGGATAGCTTCTTCTTGTGAAATCATTTGAAAGATAAAATTTTTAAAAATTCTGAATTAAGAGAGCATTTGTTATACAGCCAGGTATTAAAAAAACAAAGCTGATTCTTTGTGGTATTGGGTGTTTTTTCTTATTACAGCGAGAGGCAAACAAGTGGATAGAATAATGTAATGAGCTCTAAGTACTTGTCACCAGCTCCAGCAGCCATTAAATTGTGGCTTAGCTTCTTGGGTCTGTGCCCCAATACTACAGAACTTTCTTCTGCCCTTCCATGTTTTTTAAAAGAAGTAAACCCAGAGCATATAATTTAATCTGGAAGACTTTAAAAAATAATAGCTGTATTGGATTACAATTCACATACTGTTACTATTCACCAAAGAATGATTTGAAGAAACACAAGTTTGAAAAATTTCTGAAAAAATTGACAGTTATTTTAAGTGTTTGCCCAAATAAAATTTTGTTAAGCTATGTATTTATAGGATGTTTATTGGGCATGTATATAACCTAGTATATGTTTTCAAAATACAAAGCTGTTTTCTTTTGTTCCCTCTTTTTTCCCCCAAAGGGTAGGAGGTGTTTGGAAAGTTCTTTCATCCTGAATTCTTTTTGTCTTGGATTCTTTATCCAGAATGTGCAACTTTGATTAGCGTTCTTCTTTTTTCATATACATAGCTGATAATTGGGACTTTCCTAACAAGCTGTTAATTGTTGATTAGAATCCATTAGCGAACAAACATAATTGCAGATCATTTAAAGATGATACTTCAGATATTATTGTTTAAAAGAGGGATAATTAATTAGCTATGGGTTATAGTTAGGTCTGTGAGTCTGAATTGACTGTTGTTTACTTTCTAAGGCTTGACTCTCCAGCTGTGGCTACTTGAGTTTCCTTTAAATAGAGTTAGAGGCAACCTATAACAAAAGCCTCCAAAAGAAAAAAAAAAAAAATCAGGCCCCTAGAACCTTCCATGCTTGATTTAAATATTACACAGATTTGAAAATGCTGTCTCCCAAGTAGCTACTGAATGGTTTTTTTTTTTGGTTTTGTGGAAGTCCATAGTCCAATGTCTCTAGTCTGTTACTTTGTTGACAGAGAGAGGACTCCTTTAGAATAGATTTCATGCTGGCAGCAGTTTAGGAATTTGAATGGGAGTTATAAGTCCTGAGTTCATTCACTTTCATGATTATGGAATGACTTCCATAGTCTGTTTCTAAAATTGTAATTCCAAATAGATTATAAAATGTTCAGTGATTTTGAAACCTATCCAACAGGGTCAGTTTAAACTCATGAATCTTTTAAACTTAATAAATACATGGTATTTGATTAGATACCCTTTAGAGGGGGTTCTCTGCTGGAAAAATACAAACACATAGCAAAGAGTTTAAGAAAATGATTATGGACAGGAAAACAGGATTGAGAGATTCTGACTGTGAATTTGAGTTCTGTTTTGCAAAGTGAAAGATTTTTTTCTTTGTTGGATATCAGCAGTGTATCTTGGTTCAGCATCAGGCATCCTGCCTACATTTTACTTTTCTTCTTGTCTTCTTCCTCCCCTCCTTTCTCATCCTACTCTTCTCCTCCTCTTTTTTTGTGTCTTTTTGAGACAAGGTTTTACTGTGAAGTTCAGGCTCGCCTAAAACTCACTTTTAGCCTAGGCTGGCCTCAAACTCTTGGTGATCCTCCTTCCTCAGCCTCGCAAGTGCTGAGATTACAGGCGCACACCACTATGCCTGACT